>OAMR01000362.1:417014-457510 GCA_900205405.1 Echinochloa crus-galli
ATTTTTTAAATAAGCATATTTTGATTTTGCTATGGTACTTAATTTGAAGTCAAATTATTTTGTAGTATCTGTTACAGAGATGGTTCAGTAAAGTTAGGTTTTTAATCCGCTTCTGCACCGACTCCGATCCGCGTCCGCACCATCTCCGATATCCGAAAAAATCCGTATCCATAACCGTATTCGGGTAATATCCGCTCCGCTCCGTATCCAACAGAAAAAAGAGGATGCGGATATGGAAAAAATATTATCCGCTCCGATCCGATCCGTTTTCATCCCTAATTCCACCCTCCCATAGTCCCATCCCTTGTTATTTGTTAATTATTCCACCACAAACAGCTGTGTCGTTTCAAATACTCCTTCCGTCTCACAGCTGTATATATTTTAAATATATCATAATGGTTTTTATATTTTTATAATTTTTTTTGAATAAGACGAACGGTAAGAGTTGAAGGGTGACGTACATGTACGATTGTTTAGTACCAGTACAGACTGGACAAAAAGGACCTTTACAAAGTTAAATCCCTGCTTGCTACGGTTTTAATTACTTCACTAAGCTTAGAAATAAATGCGACACCAAATTTTTCAGGCATGACGAAGAGTCCAGGACGACAGTGCGAGAAATAAAACTAATCGCATTGCCCGGTCAAGACTTGAGAGCAGCAGCGGTGGCTATTTAATTATAGCGAACTAGAGACGCCAGTCAAGCACGTTATTCGTAATCGCTGCACTTAATTTGGCCGGCAAGGATCCTGACTCTGCCATCCTCAAATCTTGGGTCTTTGGATCCTTGTCAGGTACTCCTATGTGTGCTTCGTCCCTTCCGATCTATCAAAAACAGAAGCAAGAAGAAGTAAAAACAGAAGCAAGAAGAAGTCAAAACAAAAGAACTAGTATTTTCAAATATTTAGACATGCCATCTTCTCATTTCATAACAAAGCATCACCGGTCATTAGAAAATGGAAGGCATGCCTTTTAAAACTACTCGTGATTAAACAAACCCGTTGTTCCTTTCCTCAAGGGAGAAAATAAAAGATTCCCGTCGTTATCATGGAGAGGAGTTGAATTTGGAGCTCATTCTTTTTGGCTTTATTTTGTGGAAGAGGCCTGTTCAGCGCGATATTTCGTTGAGAGATTCACTAGGCAACAAAAGCATGCTTTGGGCGCATTCATGATTATCGTGACTTCCATGGTCGAGTGCCGCATTGACTACGTTTCATTGCATGCGACCCACACGGCTTAATTTTATTTGCTCCTGTAGCCCAACCTGCGGACGTGTGAACTACTAGAAGAATTAGTTTGGTATATTTCTTTTAGTATGCAACTTAATTATTTCAGAAAGTGCAAATGACGTCGTCAATTAATCCATCCACCTCAACGACATAAATAGTACTCACTCCATCCTTTAATATGTGACGTTGGTTAGTCAAAAATAAACTAACCAACGTCATATAAAAAAACGGAGGTAGTAATAAACAAACTTTCGTGATATATCAATAATATCCAAAACCCCATCAATTGTACACTTAAAATAGCAAACCCCCTCCCCAAGGGTTTCCTAGGATGTGTTTGGTTGGAAAGCCAACCAGAGCGGAGCGATTCCATGATGCGTTTGTTTCACGGACGTGGGAACGGAGCCATCCCCGAAAGGGAATATTCCCATAATATGCTGCACCAGCTCGCTCCAGCAAAACGACCGAATCCGTCCACTCCTGTCAATCTCCGACGCCATCTCTCTCTCCACCGTCTCACCTTCTTCCTCCCCACGCTGCCTCCTCCCTTCTAATCTAGAATGACAAACAACATCGCTCTGCTCGTTTGACTAGTGGTTGGTGGCTTGCGCTGGTTTTACTGAGAGAAAAATATTGTTGGCTGGTTGGTGACGGGCGCATGTTGTTGTATACCAATACTATTTTTTTTCCGCAAAGATATAGCGGTGCTTAGAGCTCCATTATCTTCCCATCTCCGCCAATTTTGATGCGATGGAATTTGAGCCTAAAAATTCAGCTTTTCTTTGCTGATGAATGCAAACCGGCCATAAGTGTTTTCAGTAGTTCATTTGTTGGTGTGTGAACATGCATTTGTAGACTTGTAGTGGTGTGATCTGCTGCGCATAACTCGTGATTGAAAAAAAAAAAGCTACTGTACCTCTTGACTTGTATCTATGACTAAGAACAGATATACGCAAAAAATAATATTGTCCTTTCCTTCGTCACACATTACCTCACGTCCACACCGCCACGTCAAGCAAAAGAATAATAAGCTCATCATTTCAACAACGACCAGATCAAAGCCGCCATTAAAATACAAACCCCGCAAACCTTTGCCTACTCACTCATCTCCCCCATTTCTTTACTCCCAAACCTCGCCGCGGTAGCATCCCCACCAGACAGCGACCGTCTCGCCGCGCAGCACCACCTCTTCGCTCTCCCCCTCCGGTGGCCTTGGGCTTGCCGCGGCACGCGCGCCTCCTCCCCATCCCACACGGCACCAGCTCCGGCGCGAGCGGCAGGCGCCGGCGGGGTTGACTTGACTTCGACTCCGGCCGGGGTGTTCAGGACGCGTTCTCGCGTGCCTCTGCCGGCGCCTGCGTGTGTTGGCGTCGCGGTCGGGCTCGGGGGTCAGATCCTCCAAAGATTGGGTTTTGGGGGGAGCGCCCAAGCCCAATTGGTTGCCGTTGACTCCGGCCGAGTTTCTCCGCAGGCGCGTGCGTGCGTGGAGGTTTCACCCGCGGTTGTACTTGGCAAGCTCCGCGCCGGGCACCAGGAGGCATCGAGGGCGGCCGGGCCGGTCGATGCGTCGCCGGTAGACTGGCCGGCGGCAGCGTTGGACGGAGATGGGGAACTGCATGGACAAAGCGGTGCCGGTGGACAACAACAACAACAACAATTCCTGTAAGTGCGCCTTCTTCTTGCTGGAGTTCCTGCCAACTGCTTGTGGCTTGGGTGCTGTCTGCTCGCCTTCTCTGCTCCCTGCGGCGGATCCGATCCGGCGGTAATGCCGGGCTGCTCGATCGGGGATGGCTGAGCAGCGCCGCTCCTGCCTTGTGGGTCCCATTGGGTTCTGAGTGGTGGCTGGATTTGCGAAGCGAAATCCTTCCAGTTGCGGGCCTTTTCCTTTACCAATGATTGGGTCATGCGGTTCTTCTGTTGCTGCTAGCCTATTCTTGTGTTTGCTTCTATGTTTGCTATATAGCGTGATCTATTGATTGATTCTCGTAATTGGGTAGGCATGTGTTTCATGGAAGAGGAAATAATGCTTTTTTTTGGATTGGAGAAGAATGAATTGTCATTTACCATATTCTAGTTAGGACAAATTAATGCCTAACCACTTTATAGAAGCATCTGAGTGTTATGAATTGGTTGGTGTTCCTGCTGACGGGTTTTCAGATGGTCCGCCCAGTCTTGATTATGTTTGTCCAATGATGTAATTTAGCAAAACTCCAGGAGTGGCCTTGGCCGCATGTGACGTGCCTAGCTAGATTAGCTAAAAAGAGCAGCATATTTCTTTATCTTGTTGGAAGTTAGAACTAGCATGATTATCTGACAGAAAGGGAAGCTCTTTTCCTGAGAATTTTGCATTAGCTTGGCGACAGACATTTCAGTTTGGAAGGTGGACCTTAATACTACAATTGTGGCTGTTGCATCTTGCTGCATAGCCGATTTTGTAGTTCATAATTCTCTTACCATGGGCACACCTTGACTTCAATTGTGTTATCTGCAAAAGTTAAGGGGTCAAATAATTAGACTATCTATATGCAACTGAATGTGTGTACGTTTTGCCCATTGTGCTTACACACATGTCTTGTGTTCATTTATGACATGGCAGATCAATCAAAAGTAGGGAGCAAATCAATTTCATCATCCAACCCCTCTACAACCAAAAGTGGATCAACTCGGTCGTCTTGGACTGTACCCTCATACAAAGAAAGTAGAGAGCTTCCTATTCCTAGGACTGAAGGAGAAATTCTATCATCATCAAATTTGAAGGCATTCTCGTTTGGTGATCTAAAGGCTGCGTCTAAGAACTTCCGGTCAGACAGTCTTCTTGGGGAAGGAGGATTTGGCTATGTGTTCAAAGGCTGGATTGATGAGCAAACTCTTGCCCCTTCAAAGCCGGGAACTGGTATGGTTGTAGCCATCAAGAAGCTAAAACCCGAAGGTTTCCAGGGCCACAAGGAATGGCTGGTATGTTTGCCAATGCTTTAGCCCATATTCTCAAGTTTCTCTGAGATACTTGAACTGTTTGTATTGACTGGGATTGCTCTCCTGCAGACAGAGGTTGACTACCTTGGCCAACTTCACCACCAGAATCTTGTCAAGCTCATTGGTTACTGCTCAGATGGTGACAACCGACTCCTGGTGTACGAGTACATGCCTAAAGGAAGTTTGGAAAATCATCTATTCAGACGTACGTTTTCTTTATTGTAATGCAACCTTTTTTCTTTCAAAAATATATTGTTTCAGTACCTTAAAATTTTTCCCAAGCTCACCGAAACCTTTACATTCTTTTAGGAGGTGCGGATCCTTTACCCTGGGGAATAAGACTCAAAGTTGCAATTGGGGCTGCTAAGGGTTTATCATTTCTGCATGATGCTGAGAACCAAGTCATATATCGTGATTTCAAGGCATCAAACATTCTCCTTGACTCGGTATGCATGAAATGTCTACTCACGCTTGTTCTGAGCAAACTTCTATTTTGTCAGATCTTTCCCTCTTTTTTCTTAACTTTTCCCATCAATGCAGGAGTTCAATGCCAAGCTTTCAGATTTTGGCTTGGCAAAAGCAGGTCCTACTGGGGATAGGACCCATGTTTCTACACAAGTCATGGGCACACGAGGTTATGCAGCTCCAGAATATGTTGCAACAGGTTAGAAATCAATCTCAGTTTTGAGTGTGTGCAATCCATGATTCATTGATGAAACCATATCATTTAACCCTGGACGCAGTCGTCTGGTTCAACATGGAACATTATATACCAAAATTCGAATTAGAGTTCCTTTATAAGCTCTTAGTTTGTACTACCTCTGTTCCAAATTGTAGGTTGTTTTGGCATTTTTCTAGATACATAGAACTATGTATCTAGGCATCTAAGTGCATAGCAAAAGCTATGTATCTAGACAAGCCAAAACGACATATAATTTGGAATGGAGGGAGTATTATCTGAGGTGGTATTTACTTTGAGTTAGCATATCATATCTTGCCTATTATGGGATTATGGCCTAGGATTACATGCTCACTAAGATTTCTTACTTTGTATAGAACTTGATAATGAAATCCAAATATTGTTAATGGTACCTTTGAATTTCCCTTTCTGGTTGTAGAATTGGCAAAATTGCTGTAAGACCAATACTTTGAACCATTTTGCAAACACACCAACCCACTGCATTTCTATTTATTGTCGTCGTGGTGTGTACTTTGTAGAACACCGTTTTTTTTTTAGTTTTCAACCAAGAAGATGTTTGACTTGCTAAATGTGGCTTGTTTTCTGTATTATTCTCTTGTTGTAGTCTTGTACAAATTATCATCTCAGAAAAGAATGTCAGCTCCATTTCGTAGAAAACTGTGAGAAGGGTTCATATGTGCGTTCATGATCTTTTTGCCCAAAGGAGACATTATGTTCAATGTCTACTGCATATGGTTGCATATCTACATAGGAGACTATATGTAAAAGGTCCCTTTTTGAATGTTGGGCTATCAAATATGTTTCTACAGGATGTTTTTTACAGTGCTTCAGCTTATTTATCGATCGTCCATGTACCTCAACCTAGTGGCTAAGCCTTTTCTTTAGAGGCTCCTTATTGTCAAACTAGTGCCATAGGTACAAAGAAGAGGTACTTCTAGGATTTAGATTAGAGTTTCTTATTGTCAAACCTTTTAGAATAGAGCAACTGTCATTACTGAATTAAGTTCTGCAAACAAAATTTTCTCTTTCCAAAGGTGATTCTTGGTTTATGTGAATTTATACCGTATCATTAGAATAAACTAATAGTAAGAGACACCAATTAGGTGTGTTTGTAATTTTATTTTGAAATAATAGACTGCCTTACATAAGTGCATTTATTAGGAAAGAAACCAGCTATGTGCAGAATTTTCTTGACTGGTCTCTTGACTGGTCATGGGATAAAATATATTCTTTTATGGTAACATACCTTCTCTTGTTGACAAAAATTCTTACAGTATAATTTACCTGTTATGAGAGATCTTTATCTGTTCTCCCCTTTTTTTTCCTCTTTTTTGTTGTGCTTAAAATTGTCTTGCGCATTCAATAATTCAAAAGAATAGATTCAACAATTTCGTAATCTAATTCAACAACTGTCAAAACTTAATTCAAAATTTTTAAAGGTCATGTTCAACAATTGCCTTAAAAAAATATCGCACAAACAAATGGTCTCTTCTATTTCAATCAATCCTATGACTGGAGCTCGAGGTCTTTCTTTCTTTTTGAAGGAACACAGCAGAGAAACCCAATGTTGTACTTTATCTAGTTACATATTTAATGGTGATATGTACATATACAGGATCTAGTCTCGAGCAGTGGGCATAAAACCAGTGAATTGATGAAAAATATGCGAACTGCTGGCTACATAATATAATTTGATACAATTTTCTCTCGATGTACAGGTCGCCTCTCAGTAAAGGCAGATGTCTACAGCTATGGTGTGGTGCTTCTGGAGTTACTGACAGGACGGAGAGCGCTAGACAAATCAAAACCGGCATCCGAGCAGAACCTCGTCGACTGGGCAAGACCCTACCTGGGTGACAAGCGCCGTCTGTACCGCGTCATGGACTCAAAACTTGGTGGGCAGTACCCAAAGAAAGGCGCACATGCAGTTGCGGGCATTGCCCTGCAGTGCATCCGCAACGATGCCAAGATGCGGCCTGCGATGTCCGAGGTCCTGGAGAAGCTAGAGCAGCTGCAGGACCCCAAGTACAACGTGGCAGCACCGCAGGTGGACACACGCCGGACGTCATCGTCAGGCACTGTCCCCAGGTCGCCCATGAAGATGCAGCCCTCACCGCGACGCTTGTCGGGTTCAGCTTCCCCGTTGCCGGCAGCGGCAGGCTCCCCGCTGCCAGCGTATAGGATCGCGCAGGTGCACTAGGTGCGCTACTGAAGGATGAAGTGTAGAGTTTGTGTTGTTGTAGCTGTCAGTTTTCCCTGTAGGTGTATATTTTGCTGTGTTGTTCCTCCCGATCAGCGCGTAGGGTTTTTGTTTCTGAGGAGATGTGTCGTGGAACGAGCTGATTGTATGAGATGCTGAATCATGAGACATCGCCATTCTGTGATTGATTGATGTTTCTTTGAGCCAATGGATTCTCAGTTTTGAGTGAAGATGATGTCCCTCTCACCTGTAATTCCTGGTACCTGGTGTTTGTTTTGGCGTGGTTTTCGCGTGAGGAATTTGAACTGCCATTCGAGAAGATATCGATGTGTATAGCCTCTGAACTAAAGCAGCTAAAGTATTATAGACGAGCATACAGGTCTCGCTATTTGGATTTCAGAAATAATCTGTCTTAGGCATGACATGGCATGTTATGTTCTTTAACTCTGTCAGCTATGGCTGAAATAGTATGATAAGGTGTTGGGTGTTGGTCTTGTGCATCTGCAATGCAAGCTCTTTAAAACTGGATCGAACCCCCTTTTTCCTAAAAAAAAATGAAAAAAAGAGAGGAAAAGGAGCATAAGAAAAGAAAGAAAGCATCCAAGCAGAAAAAGAAAAGAAACTCTGAATGTCCTTATGTTGCTTCATGTTCGGGGTATAAGAAACCCCAGTGTTCCAGGCCCCTTTTTCTCAATCATGCATCTCATCATTGTAGAATCATCAAACTGCTGCGTTTGAGATCCATTTACCATAGTACCAGACTGTATATTGCAGACTCCAGATTTGAGCCTTTACTCGCCAGTTTATTATCAACTTTAGGCAGGGACTCCGCTGCTCCAGTACCCACTTCGCAGCATTCTACAGTACTAGAGACATGTGGTGGTGCATCCTCTTTCGTGCGATTTAAACTGCCCAAGATTTTCCATTCTCGTGCTTGGAAATACTATATAGTGTTCATTCCTGTGGTTTTGCTTTTACTTCTCCGTTTTCGATCTTTGGCGGTGTTCACTTCCCTGAAAGGGAATGTAAATTTGGGTGAAAATGTCACATCAAACACTATAGCACACTGTAGCACTTTTCGTTTGTTTGTGGTAATCATTGTCCTATCATGACCTAACTAGGCTCAAAAGATTCGTCTCGTCGTGTACATCAAAACCATGTACTTAGTTTTTTTATTTACCTACATTTAATGCTCCATGCATGAGGAGAGAGATTTGATGTGATGGTGGATAGTAAAGTTTAGAGAGAGAAAGTCTGAGGCAAGTTTTGGATTTGGAGGGAAGTGAACACCGCCTTTCTGTTGCAAACGAGGGCTTTGCCTAAGGCTGACTCCAACAAGCATATGCAAATGGATTTATGCCTCTTCTTATACACTGTGCATCATCAAATTGGTCTCCAACAGAGCAGGCATAGAGGGTAGGCATTTTGCATCCGAGGAGAGAGGCGAGCTAAAAATGCGTTCCCTCTCTCCTCCGATGCATCTCCACCGCGTGCGAGAGAAGGGAGGAGTGAGGAGCCGGCCGGTCGGAAGAGGAGCACCACCGCGTGCGAGAGAAGGGCTGGAGAGAAGGGAGGAGCACCGCCGCCGTCCTCGTGAGCACCTCCGCCGCCGGAGAGGAGGCCCGCCGCCGGCCGCAGGGCTTCTGCTCCTCCATCGTCGCAAGGAGGCCCACCGACGGCCGCGAGGCTCAGCTCCATGGAGAGGGTGGGAGCTCTGCCGGCCTAGGGAGGAAGGGAAGGGAGCTCCGGCGGGGGAAGAGAGGGACGAGCCAGCGCACACGGCGGCCGAGCGGGCGGGCGGGCGGAGCGGCGGCGGGCGGGCGATGCGAGGCAGTGGGCGGGGCGGGCGGTGGAGCAGCACGGCGGCGGGTTGGCTCGGTGGTGGAGCAGTGCCGCGGTGGAGCAGCTCGGCGGCTTGGACGGCGAGCTCGGCGGCGGCTTGGGTGGCGGCGAGCTGGAGGAGAACGCCACGGCCGCCTCGTCCTCGTGGCCGGCCTCCGAGTTCTTGCCGCGCCGCCCCTCTCCCTCTCTCTCTGCAGTGGCGATGGGGACGGCACGCCTCCTCCTCTCATGCGCGGCTGGGCGGCGATGTGGCGGCCGCCCCCTCCTCCTCCCTCCTGCTCTGCCGCGCAGTCAGCTCGGCTGGTGCTTGTCTCCGTCTAGACTCCAGAGGAAGAAGAAGAAGAAGCTGAAAGGGAGAAGGGGAGGGCGCTGGATGGGGAAATATGTTTGCCTCGCTGCTGTTGGAGACGGAGGTATGCGAACGAGTTGCAAAACACTGTACATGAAAGGCAAACACCAATTTACCTCTCTAAAATGCCTCTTGTTGTTGGAGTCAGCCTAAATTAGTGTTGATTGGAGTCGCTGGCATAACTTTGTGGTGATTGGGATATCTGACAGTGACACCGGCCGGCTTTGCAGGTCTGTTCGTCCGACAGCGGGCACTGTACTTGTACAGTTGCCAAGGATGCGAGCGCGCGTCGGTCTCAGACTCTCAGCTCAGCATCGTCGGCGACCTCATCCTCATCACGAGCTCAGGCGGGCAAGCGAGGAGACAGACCAAACCGAACCGGCCTGAATCCGTATCAATAATGCTTGCAGCAGTGCAAATGCATGACCCTTTCTTTCCCTTCCATTTTGCTACTGGTGCTTTACATTCAGCTATTCGGCCTGAGGGCAATTGGTCCTCACACTTTTAGCACTAAGTCCATGACAAAACATGAAAGTAGAGGGCTGGCTAAATGCAATGTGTCACAGCTAGCTATGAAAAAAAAATCCTTCCCCATCTTTTGTTGAGAGTATAAATTTGCCACCTTATGCGTGGTAATATTTTATTGCAAACAAACCGCACATCACCCGTGAGGTCCTAACCAACCCTACTAACAATATTGATTTATAAAAAGATAAATTCTGTTGGGGTATTGAAATTTGGAAGGTCGAACCTCCGGAATTCTTTCTTCAAGCCAAAAGGGAGGAAACTAGCGCCATAGTCCATTGTTAGGGAATCGAAGGTGATGTTCGGATCAAGAGCGAAGGAACTTGGTCGAGTAAGTACCTTCGAAGTCAAGAAGTCGTCTAAGTAAGGCCAGTCTCGGTAGGAATTTCATGAGAGTTTCATTGCATTAAATATGCTGATGTGGCAGAGATTATTTCTAAATATTGGTGCGTGGGTGCGTCAACCCTACAAACTATATTTATTTTTTATGCCGGTTCACACCATCAGCCACACTTAGGAATAAACATTTCTAGAGGCGGGTCGTGGATAAACCGTGCCTAAAAATACATCTAATTTTATAGATCAATTTTTAAGGGCTCTGTCACCCCTACAAATCTCATGGGGAAAAATTTCTCTGCACACTGATTCAATAAGATTTTATTTCTTTCCACTCATTATCTCATCTATCTTCTCTCTCACTCATCCCTGATCCTTTGTCTTAGCCCAGTCTCAGTGGAGGTTTCATGAGAGTTTCATGGCATCAAATGTGCTGATTTGGCAGAGGAGAGAGAGTGAAGAGTTTCATAGGATGTGAGAGGAGTTTCATCACCATGAAACTCATCTGGCACAGTTACCTAGTTTCCGGTTTAGGTAACCGTGTGATGAAATCCTGCACTGAGACTGCCTAAGAACAGTGCGAGAGAAGGTTAAGAGCCGAAGGTCTCGGCAATGGCTAGTTTCACGAGAAAACATCATTGGAGAAACGGGAAACGGTGGCGAAGGTCATGAGGAGTCTACGCTGACACGAGGAATCAAGCCGTCACCTTCGCCAGGAGTAATGAAGCGATCGGATTAGCAAACAGGACATTCCTGAGCAAGTGCTCACCGAACCTTCGGTTCGGAGGTGTGGCGTAGCTTCGGATGAGCGGTGTGTATGTTGTGATTAGAGGAAGAAGTCAACTTGTACACGATATCGTAGGCAAATTATCCTCTTGCCCTTTGTAGAAATTATATTTAATAAGTGGTTGTAATAATGTAGGGCCAGGGAAGGGGGTAAAATTGTAATATGTGAGTTTGGTAACCCCTATAAAAGGGAGGTGCTGCCCTCCTTTAGGGGGATCGCTTTTCTAAAAGTTGAATCGGGAATTGTGATCTCACTGCTGGTTTGGATTCATTCTGTCAAAACACAAACCAACAAATTCTAAAGGTTATCAGAAAAAGAAAACATCTTGCCATTAGTTTAATAGAATCTAACTACCACGGCTAACAATAGCAACTGGATCTATTCAATTTTTATACTATTATAAAAAATAGTCTAAATTAAACACTAATTCTATATCTAAATCATTACTCTCGCCTCTACCTTTATGAAAATAATCTAAAGTAGGCATTGAATCTTTATCTAAATTACACACATAAACTATAATAAAAATTATATAAAATAATACTATAAATTTGCATCTAAATTATCAACTTATGTCATTACTAAATTAGTGTAAAGCAACGCTAAATCGCATATAAACTAGTTGTCTTTGTTAATACAAAGTTTTCTTCAAAATAATCATCAGTTACATGTTAAGGTTTCAAAACATATGTTACATCCATATGAAGACGAGATGCGAATGGGAAAAAGTATAAACGGTGATAGAAAAGTATAGAGGAACTGGCAACTTAAGTCTATAAAAACTAGATAATCATTAGGAAGTTTTGTTTCTACAAAATATCAGTACAGACGGATACACTTACACACATATGCACCCCTTATAAATACATACACAAACCCTATCCCTTATAAATATTTTTCTACTATGAATATGAATAGCAATATATTAGAATATGAAAAAAAGCTGAATATTTTTCTTATCTTTATTTGCAGAGAGTCTAGTTGCCTTTCTTTTTTAGTGGGTACGTTGTGGTGCGTTGTGGCTCCTTCTTCATGTTGTGCTAGGTTGTATGTCAATTTTTGATGTGCTGATCTCGTAATTCTATGTCTGCAGAGCTTTCGTGTTCATTGTCATAATTTTTCTTCTTAATAAAGCACATGCTTAGACATTTTCCAATAAAAAATACCCAAACAATCACACATCTTATTTTGTCTCGTAATTTCTTTATAAATCGAAGGGGTAATTAGACAGCGCTCGGCGTCTCGCAACTGCTCTCGTGGCGGCAGCAGTAGCCGCTCTAGCTGACGAGGGGCGGCGCTACCTGCTGCAAAGGCGTCTGGCGTGGTCGGCGCCTAAAAAGCTTCTTTCACTCATTGGTGGTGTTTAGGGCCCTGTTTTGCCAAATTCGCATTCTCAAATTTACTATGCAAAAAGAAGATTTCCATCACATCAAAATATTATAGCATGCATGGAGTATCAAATATAGATAAAATTAAAAACTAATTACACAGTTTTGTTGTACTATGCGAAACGAATATTTTGAGCCTAATTAATTAATTTTTGGACAACTTTTCACACATACAAACGAAACGCTGTAGCGCCGCAGACCCAAATCGGGCTGGCCAATTATGGAAGAGAACACGGCCTAGATATTAGAATTGAGAGGTTGAATTTGGGAGTAAGATGTCACTTCGTAATTATTGCGCTACTGTAGCATTTCGTTTATATGTGCAAAAAATTATCTAAAAATTGATTAAGTAATCTCAAAATGTTCGTCTCGCAGAGTACAACAAAACTGTGCAATTAGTTTTTGATTTCATCTACATTTAGTACTCCATACATGTTATGACATTTTGATGTGATGGGGAATCTTCTTTTTACACAGTGTATTTGGAGTAACTTTTGAGAATTAAACATTGTCACAGTTCAATCTGTACGGTAGCCTCACGGTCACCACTGGTACAGGTAGACTAGTGATTAATATTTAAAGTCATGATTGTTCTCAGATTGGCAGCCCGGGAAATCGACAGTACTGAACACTTAAATTGGGCTCAACATCACGAGTTCATTACTCAGGGAGCTCCTGCCAATTTTTCAAAAAAAAAATTACTCAGGGAGCAGCTAGGCGACACTGAAATGGAACCGAGGACATGTACGAATATCTTCTATACTATGTGGCTGGTGCTCGCCGGGACATCTACGGATTCTCACCGGCCACGTCTCACTGCCAATCTTTAGGTTACAAAAGAGAAATAGGGAGTACTACGAAGCTTAGTGGTATGGAAATTCCTTCAGGAATAGCACGTACTTTGTGCTGTGCTCGGGTGACACCGAGGAAGCAACGTTAGGGTCATATGCCAATAATACATTTCAAAGGCCGTGTTTCTTTGGGATGGAAAAATATTTCTATCCTCGTTGATCAATAATTAAGGGTATTGAATAAAGTCAGTTTACAAAACTAACTTCACAACATTGAACTATTTCACGAGACCTACCCAATGAGGCCTTTGACCGCACGATTAGAGAATGGTTATTGTAGCACTACTGTAGCAAAACATGGATTAATTAGGCTCATTAGATTCATCGCGCAAAGTTGCACTCATCCCTAAATGGATTTTGCAAATAGACTTCATTTAGTACTTCATGCATGCAAGATTCTTTTTGAAAATTTTTTTCCGGAGTGGAAAGAAACACAGCCACAAGGCCACTCCTACTTAAAGAGGTGGGGAAAAAAGGGTCTGATGAGCCATCATGACTCAAAAATTCCAAACTTGTACTATAAAAACCAAACACTTGAAAAGGGTACCATACGCTCTTTTCTTCCTGGCACTTAGGTCAGTCTCAGTGGAAGGGTCATCGACACAGTTACCTAGACTGAAATCTTAAGAACTGTCTCACATTTTATGATCTATCCTAGTCCCACATGACCCTCCTCTTTTCTCTCTCATAATACTATTGGTACATGTTATCAAATTTAATGTCTATGACACTCTCATGACCCTCCCACTGAAACTGGGCTTTATGAGTGTGAGTGTGATGTTGAGCCCCAACGGAATCGAGGATTTGACGCTCACACTTTTTGGCTTTATTACCTTGGACCAAGTCCACGACACGTGTGCAGCAGGGTGCCGACTTAACGCGAAGTGCCAAAAGACTTTGGGAAAGACGATTCTGCATCATTTTGCAAGGCTTGCCAACTTAACAGTATCAAAGTTCTTCGTTTTTTTTGAAACAACAGTGGCAAAGTTCTATGACAAAGCCAAACCTATATTTGCAAATATTTGCAGAAGTCATGAGTCATGACTATGCTTCCATGCTTCACCATCGGATGGATGTATGAGCTTATCAGGATTGTATCGCACTCCACTTTTGTGCCATGTCATCTGTTTCGCGGAGTCCTCGGTCATGTAAAGCCGTTGGATCCTCGGTATAGGTGAAAGGTACCGTAGGATATTCACGGGGATTGTAATTTGGTTCTTTTTCCCATCACCACCGACTAGCTCCATGAATCTAGATGCCTCACACTTTGGACAGTGCTTTGCCTGTCTCTTATACACATCTAGATGTGTATAAGAGACAGGGCTGCGGCGGAGCGTGAGCGCTCGCGTCGGCGGAGGGGATTGTGGAGCTGTGTCGGCGGCGGGGGTGGCGAGGCTACGGCGGAGCGTGAGCGCTCGCGTCGGCGGAGGGGATTGTGGAGCTGTGTCGGCGGCGGGGGTGGCGAGGCTGCGGCGAAGCGCGAGCCCTCGCGTCGGCGGCGGGGATGGCGAGGCCACAGCGGAGTGGATTGGGGAGCTGCGTCGGCGGCGAGGAGGCTTGGCGACGGGGAAGCTCTTCGTGGCGGCAAGGAGGCACGGCGGCGAGGCGCGCGCGCGGCGGCGGGAGGAGCGGCGGGGAGGCACGGCGGGAGCTCTGCGTCTGTCGAAGGCGTGGTGAGGAGCTGGGGAAGAAGATAAAGGTATGACAGGCGAGTCCCACTGATATTAATATATAGAGAGTCAGTTTTAGAGAGTCTGTTGGTTTGCACCTCTTTTTTAGAAGCTTTGTATCTTTTAGCTAGTCTCTTTTTCTTTAAATATAACTAAAATTATACAGAGACTGTTGGAGTTGCTCTAACGAATGGCAGCGGACTCCGCAAAAAGAAAGATCAAGTGCACCGGAGGCGATTAGCTATATATGCAGTGCTTTTTCTAGAAAGAAGGGAGATAAAGGATCAGAGGAGTATTAGTTTTTTTTTCTTTTGTGAAAAATCAGAGGAGGATTAGTGGCTGCGCCACTACTAGCTAAAAGGCCCGCGTACCGAGCCCACGTCGAAGCCCGGCCCGTGGACTAGACCGGTCGGCGGCTGACCGTTGACGGATGTTACCGCGCGTGGCAGCAGATGGTCCGTGGCGGGCGGGCCCACAGGCATTCCTGGCCGCTTCCCGCCGACCATTCCCCCACTCCGCCCTTCCGTTCCGTCCCGGGCCCACCGCAAGCGATTCCCGCTTCCCAAGCGGGTGGGCCGCGGCGGCCGGGCGGGTCACGCCCCCGATGCGTCCGCCGGCTTCGGGGCCCACCCACCCAGGCCCCGCCCTGCCCTCCATCACGAATTCTCGATCACGAGTCATCAACTTGATTAGATTAGCAGCAGCAGCGGGATTAGTTTAGCAGCAGGGCGCCGCTCTCCTCTATCTCGTGCAGTCGTGGCTGCGTCCACTCCTCCCAGGCTAGCAGCAGTAACGCTTCCCCTCTCCGCCTCTTTCCCCGGCTTTATAAAGCAGAGCAGCGCCTCCGGGGAGCCGCCGCTGCTGACAGACCTCTCCTCTCCCGATTGATTTCCTTTCCTCCACGCAGGCCGAGTCACGCAGCAAGCAAACAAGCTAGAGGACACATCATCCAGAGCCAGAAGGAGAGAGAAGCTCAGCAGCAGCGTCCATGGAGAACCGCAAGGAGGTATGAGAAATCTGCTACTGAGCTTTCCTTCCTGCCTTTCCCTCCCACTCCCAGTCTTCTTCCATCCACGGCACCGTTCCTGCGGGAATTTCGTTTGTTTTTCTTGGTTTGGTTTCTTGGGGGAATTATTCATTCCGAGCTGAATCGCCCGCCGGTCACTCGCAGGAGCAGCAGGCGGTGGGATGGATGACGGTGCCGGCCTTCGGGGAGTGGGACGTCAAGAACGGCGCCGTGCCGGACTACTCCATGGACTTCTCCAAGATCCGCGAGATGCGCAAGCAGAACAAGCGGGAGCTCTCCAGGGCCAGCCTCGGCGGCGACGAGGACCTCCTCCAGGCGCAGCAGGGAAAGGCGCAGGCGGCGGCGGCGGGGCCGCAGCCCGACAAGTCGTCCGCTGCCGTCGCGGCCGACGACGACCACCGCCGCCCGCTGCACGGCGACTCCTCCCCCACGGTAACCACTTCTCAGGATTAGCTTCCGCTCATGCTACGAGCACCCCCTGTTGAGTCACTGTCAGAGATGACTTTACTTGCGTTAGCGCCGTTGATTTGGGTGGCCTTTCATCTTTGTCTCACTCAGCTCTCACCCGACCCGAATTCGGTTGGTCAGAATTCGCTGCGGCGCGTTAGATTGAAGCAAAGAATATGCTATACTCGGGACGGAAAATTAGCCCTCCAGAAATCGGAATTTCCTTGCTTTTTCTTTATGAACCTCGCGAAAGTTGTGTTATGCAAATTTGAAATGGCCAGTCCATGTAAGCTATCCCACGGTGGAAAATAGCTAGAAATTACCATTCCCTGTTTGTTAGTGAATTGTTAGAGGGCAGAAGTGAGTCTAGTTTTGATTCTTCGAGAACAGAGCAGCTCTACAAAGATTACAAACCGTTTGGGCTTGCGCTATTAATATTCAGCCAAATTCAATTTCGGTAGTGCACACGGGAGGGGACCAATCGAGTACCATCACATCCATGGAATTGTCTTGTAACACATCAGCAATTTAGGAGGGACGAGCTGGCCATTGCAGATAGAACAGGCTAATGGATCCAATTATGCGCATGCAGTGGCCACTAGTAGCAGTAGTGGCGCTTGTCTCAACTCGGATGAAAGGGACATGCCCATAAATTTCTTCATAGCCTCCAAATCTGCATCTGTCTAAATTGTTAGCTGTACTGATCTATGGGCCAACGTCACTGTACATTTGGACTACGGAGAAGGTTATCTGGGAAAAAATAATTAGATTTATGATGTACTTGAGGGCGTACAATGTCGTCATCCATCACTAGCAGGTTTGAGTAGCTTCAGGATGATATTGATGTGATTGCCAATTGCATGATACGTTGCTTTAATAGGAAGCAGGACGTTAATGGTAGCACTCACGCATGAATCTACTATGAACTTTCCTCCCTTTGTTTTGGCAGAAATTTGTAAGATGTATTGATGTGTGGGTTGTTGTACTAGTATAGTCCACTTGGCAATAGGAGGGGTAGTCTAATCATACCCATAGGTATGGTGCTCCTTTATCTTGGCAATTTCAGCTAATCTTACATGTAGATGTAAATGATATGGCGTAATAAAATGGTGTGAATCAATAAGTTTATGAGCAGCTTTCTTGGGATCAATTTGCAAAATAGTGTGATTAGTGCAGGTGGTTAGAGATACTCTATTTTAACAGAAGAAACTGGATGTGGTTTAGTTGGCTTTGATTATATACAGTCATCTTCCTTCTAAAGAAGTGTGGCTTGTCACTTTCAGGAGGTGACATCTTGTATTGTTGGTTTACCATCTTGTTGATTTGCTACCTGTGATGAAGAACTGCAGCCGCAATTAACTGCATGTAAAGTTTGTGTGAATGTCTTAACATTAATTTTGGTGACTCATACTTTGACATATTCCACGTGCCTGTCAGGACCACCTTTTTTTACTGGCAGTACGAGCCTGTTTAGTTCCCGGTCAAATCATCAAACTTTCAAAAATTCTCTCTCCAAACTTCACTATTCACCTATCACATGCATGGAGTACTAAACGTGGGTAAATAAAAAAACTAGTTGCATGGTTTTGATGTACACGACGAGACGAATCTTTTGAGCCTAGTTAGGTCATGGTAGGACGATGTTTACCACAAACAAACAAAAAGTGCTACAGTGTCCGATGTGACTTTTTCACTTCACTTTTCACCTTTTCTCAGGAACTAAACACCCCCATTTCAAAGTCTTCTTCTAAGCAAACTTTTCCTCCCATTCTGTTGCATATGATTAACTAGCTTTACTGAATACTGATTTTCCCACCATTTTTATTTGCTGCATCCCGTTGAATGTTATTGACCCATGCTAGCAAAGATTGGCCAATAACTCCATTTTCTGCTATTATGCAGGGAAGAAAGAAGTTTCTCAGCTATTTCCAGTGCTGTATCAGAGCCTGAAGAATTCCGACCCTGAAGAATTCCGGTGTGGAGCATATAGCATTTTAGGTTTCTGGGCTGCTGTAAAGTTTGCATAATGTGCAGTTCACCTCCGGTTCTGTAATCTTGTCGCTCGTGTGGGTGAGAGAAAGGATGCAATCGCAAGGGAACATCGGTTTGTTATGCTGTTTTTTCGCGATGATTTGCAACTTTTAGTGCAATGTGATCTGAGGATTGGATCTGAAGGTGTCTGATGGCGTTTGATGGGTGAAAATTGTCTGCACCCGTGATGATATATTGGTTGCTTACCCTGTTGTTCCTTTTCTACTGCACTAGATTTCTTTCTTCTCTGGATACATGTATATTTTGTATATCTCTAGCTAGACTAGAAGATCGTCTCCAGAATTGGGTGGCTCTGCCTTAGAAGAAACAAACTCTTTGACAAGTAAACACAGCAATTTCCATGTGAAAGAGAGGTGTGCGCGCCGTGCCCGCCCACAGAAAGGGACTATGAATTCTGCTGACGAACTTGTTGTCTGTGTTCAACTGTTCATCCGTTTCCGGTTTTCAGAATATTCTGCTAGTTTTACTCATGAATATTCAAACACACCGTCGTACCCAAATTGTCCCTGTCTGATGAGCATAAAGAGGAGACTGTGAGATCCAGAGGCTGCCAGCTTCGATTTGGAATCCAGACTCCAGTCTCCAGACACTGCAGATTACAGCGAGTTGCTTGGATGCAGCAGGATTTGCAAGCAAAGTAAACAGGGTCGGGGCCTGCTGGTGGCGGATGGCATCTGCAACTGACAGGATCTACATGAGCGCTCGTCTGGCTGCATGCCTGCACCCAAGCTTTTCCGTGACAGTTGCCAGATGGGTGATGGCCGCCACCACCGTTCTTTTTCCAAGAACAATGTTAGCAACCAGATCACACGAGCTCGATTAACAGGATCACCAAGCACCAAATAAAGTAGAATCCGATACAACAGAATGGGATAGAATTTGGGGATGCAGCAAATTAAATTCTCAGGACCCGAAAGAATCATAGATACACCGGCGTAAGGAAAATGGCCTTACAATATTATTTATAATTTTTGTGATTGAGTGACAATATAATTATTATGACTAATGTTTTTGTGACCTTAGTAGATTTTATAGGTCGGAAGGTTTGGTTCCAAGTCATCAAAATAATGGTAAGTTCAAGAAAATCAATTGGAACAAAGACCCGTAAAGAAACAAAGCGAAAAAAATAAAAATTCATGACTGATGCATTTGACCGATTCAATCGGTGCTACTATACTAAGATGATAGTATCAATTGGTGCTTTCATGAAAAAAAAAGAGCTACTGAAAGGACACATTGAATCGGTGCTGCTATGCTGAGTTGAGAGTATCAAGCGGTGCTACTGCTCATGGAGGAAAATAGCTACTAGAACATCACCGATTGATTCAATGCTATTATTCATGGTGACCAAATGAGTCGGTCAACGTAGATTTTTCTGCCCGTTAGAGCAACTGCTACTTTCTTTAGTTGGGGCTATAAATAACCCTTCACCCGGCCATTTCTAGGGTGTTATGGCTTGGAGGTGTTTCTAGTGTGTCTTGTACACAAAATTGAGTGCTCTATCCACCAAAGTGATCAAGAGAATATTAGGGCAATTAGCAACAAGGCTTAGGTCTTGACTAGTGCTAGTTTAGGCTTATTAGCACATTGCTTTAGGGATTAGCATATAATTACGTAAGGTTTGCACACCTCTTTGTTATGGTGTTTGCGCGCACTTTGTGTTGTAAAGTTGAAGCTTGTAAATCCTAGGAGACCCTCCAAGTGAGTTTGTGGAGTGGCCGCCGGTGGTTGTGAGAAGGAAAAGTGTCCCTCAGTGTTTTGCCAAAGCTCTACCAAGTGGAAGCGGCAAGGAGTATCCGGGAGAGGCAAGCTGGTGACCCACTCTAGCGCAGGGAGAGCCCATCGGCTATCCACGGAGAAACTTGACTAGGGAGTAAGGCCCTTGCGCGGGCATTCCCTTAAGAGGGCCTCCAACAACGCAAACTACAGGAAAAACAACATTTTCCGATACATGGGATAAATTGGCAAGTTTGCATTGCATTCTCTACCCTTTATATTATGCATTATTGTTTGCACTAATTTTAACATTTAGCTTTCCTAGAATTTTCATGCGTAGTTTGTAGGATTGGAACCTAGGGTGCAAAACTTTTGAGCAGTACAGATAAAACACACAGAAAAACCTAGTGCATATTTAAATAAAAAAATGGAATAGGTTTTGCTTCGAGCATTAGTTTTTAGAACACCTAATTCGCCCCCCTCTTAGGGTGTCAGGTCCCATCAACCAGATTCTAGAGGAGGAAGAGAGGGTAACTAGAGGTTGAAGAAGGAGATGTTTTGAATATTTCTTCGATGTCCTCCGTAGTTGTTTCTATCTTTTGTAATGGAACCCACCAGCTTGTTTGGGCCTACAACCCATACTTGGCCCATGACATGACCTAGCCAATCGATATGCATTACTAACATCCCCCCTTTCTTGAAAAGTGGCTTGCCGGTCTTGAAAAGTGGCTTGCCCCCGAGCCGCCGGATATACATCTCTTGGGTAGGGATTTTATTGTTATCTTTCTCAGGGCGCCATGGTGGCTGCCTCAAGCTTTTTATGGTCGTTTCCAGCTGACTGCGGCCATCCCCTTATTGTCCTCAATCCTTGCTCTGAAGATCCTGTTTGTTTCAGCTTTAGTGAATTGGGATTCTCTCAAAATCTGCTAGTAAGAAAAGCTTATGTAGCAACTGATGAATAAAATGGAAAAACAAATGGCGAGAGATGATGGTATGAATGGACACCATTTGTGTCAGCCATGTATGTGTGTGCTAGCGCAGGTCAGCGGCTATGGCAGATCTCTGACTTCCACACATGATAGATTGCCATGATTTGCTTCTGGATTACACAGTGAACGATGTGGAGAACTTCTAGAGACTGCAATTAGAACATGTTATACATAGAAAATATTACATACTTCTTAAGAGGAAAGAATATATTAGGGTGGTTAGAAACTAATAGAAAATATTACATACTTCTTAAGAGGAAAGAACATATTAAGGTGGTTAGAAACTAATGTTATGCAGAAAAAGTGTCATGTAGTAATGTGTCCCTTTAGTTCTATTTGTCCTATTTTTCTATAAAAGATGGAATTTGAATACAAAATTAGTATCTAAGGTTCTGTTTCATTTGTCCCCTCGCTGAGCTGGATATGGTAGGAAAAAATTTCTAGTCATGGCATCATCATGTTCACACAACCAATTGAAAATTTTCATGTTTCCAATCACTTTAAATCTAGTAGGTGCACAAGGAAGGAAAACAAGGACAAAATATCGTTTCAGTTTGAAGGTCTACAATACGACCAACAAGGGTGCAAGACACCGTTATGACCACAATGGTATATTTTTCATAAAAGCAAAATTATTTGGATCTCTACAACCACACAAAGCCAAGTTCTTACATCATTGTCAGCACTAACAATGACCATAAAAAAGAAGGAAATGTGTACTTTGAGAAGGGGACAATCAAAAGTAGTTTATTTTTGCTTTTCCATCTATTGTTGGCGGTGCTTCCCTAAAGACTACCTGCATAAAGGAATTGAAGCATTTTTTCTCAATAATCAATCATACAATACAATGCCACATCTACCGATCACACTAGGACAAGCATCAGTTCAGAAAATCAGCAATCATGCATACACTAGGCTAGGTGTCCTTAATCTAGTTGTTTCCTAGCATCATCTCATCAACATAGCTACTCCCATGAGGCAGGTAGAGAAGCTCTTCCCCAAGGGACCAATCTACATGGACATCGACAATAGGTAGCACTGGAGGCCACCTATTCTCATCATCGAATGTCCGGCCTATCTGTTGCTGTCGGCGGTGGTAGCTCTCAACCCACACCTCATCAGTCGCCTTGTTCTTGGCAGCCTCCACAAATGCCTCCCTCTCGGCATCTAGCATGGCCTTGGCACAAGTTGCCTGGTTGGCATTGGTGCCAGCTGTGATGACAGCTTTCTCCTTAAGATAGTGCAGCTTGTCGCTATACGCAAGCCGAAAGCTGGCCACATCAAGTGACAACTCTGGATCCATGTACGCATCAAACGCACGTGCTGCAAAACGAGACAACTCAGCGTCAAAGCTTCCATCACCGCTCAGCCGCACCATGGCAACAACGCCCGCAGGACGCGCTGGGGCATGGCGACCGCTTAGGAATCGCAGCTCTGTATCGCTGAAAGCGGCGCGGAAGTTGAGCACCGCCGCAGATGTGTCGGGACCCAACACCGCAAGTATGGCACGGTCATGTGCGAGCGCGGCGGCCGCCGCCGTCCCAAACTCGCCGACACTGAATGCTTGGCCATCTCGGTTGACGATGTAGGCGCGCCATTTGCCATTTGGTAGCATCGCAACGCCACGGTATTGGACAGTAAGGGTACGGGCAGGGGCAGGGGCAGGGGCAGGAGCAGGGACTGGGGTGAGGGCAGCGGAAGCTTCGGTGGTGGCCATGGGGAAATTTGTTGTGATGGAGTCACGATTTGGGATGCGGGATATATAGTGTGAAATGCTTGTCTATATATGCCATGGAGGTTTTGATTAACAGCTAGAATATGGCTACTACCATAAATGCATATCTTCAGATTATGTGGGAAAATTTGTTGCATTACTATCAATCTATTGCTTACATGGAAACATTTAATGATAGCGTATCCCCTTTGATATCTACAAAAGATAGTTACTAAAAAACATCTTGTTTTAGATTTGCATGTTTTGAACCAAGAATCCTAGTAGTAAAGTTGGGCCTAGCCGCAACCAATCATTAGCAGTGTGTTTGGTTGGAGGTAATTGTTGAGATGGAATGGGAGTTTAGAGGTAGGCTTAACAAATCTCTTATTTGTTTTGTGGTTCTGGGAGTTATGATGGATGGAAAATAATGAGATTTTAGAGAGCAAACAACCACAACCACTGTCAGTCTCGGTTTTAAGGACAAACCAAACGCGCACCATATGCATGCTAAGATCAATATTTCGTGCATATGTCGACATCATTAGTGAATAAAAGAACATATATGATTACAAGCGTATAATAGATTGCAAAATGAATTAAGGGTCTTAAACAAAAGATTAAGCATCTAAACTATAGTAGCGAAAGACTCCATCTTCCACATGCAGTCGACCAAGGGTATGTTAGCCTATATCTTCATCTTTATCCTGTAGATCCTTTTTGCTTCTATCCGAGCAACAGTGATATAGATACAACAGTGGTTGAAAGAGAAAACGGTGTGTACACCTGGAGGTGTGCACTCCGAATGTAAAGAGAAAAATATGACACACAAGGCTTGAACAAGGGCTATATTTAGTGGATTGCAAAGCTCGTATTACAATATTGTTATAAGTTTCTCATACCACACTCAACTTAAAGGTTAAACAACTTATCAAACCCCTCAAACCATAGACTACGTTCTATGATCCACCTAACCAATCTAATCATGTGAGGGTCGAGGCCGATCTTGACCATGAGCACAATTGTTATATTAGTTTTAAGACACTCTGTAGAGGTCGTATACTTTCCCCACAGGTCATGATTACTGTTTGACAAGGTTTGCAAGGCCCATATCACATTTACGAGATGTGTGACTGAGTCTCCCTACAAGACCATTTTAAAGGATCAACCAGTACGTGTTGGCATACTCTTACTAAGTATTTTAGCAGTGTCGTCTCGCCACACCAATCACCAGTTCTCCCTAATTAAATGACCAAGCCCAATGCCTATTAGGTCTCGTGGTTGCACTACAATCCTGGGTGGTCACTTGATAAATCAATCCTTTAACTTGACATGGCAAGACAACTTGTCTCGATGAAACCTTATATCCGTATCTCAAATCCAAACATCAACATATCCAACACTTGTCACGAGTCATCTAGGGTTCCATGTTTCCATAAAAACAAATTATCAACCCACGTGTTGCATATATTATATTAGTCAAAATTAATTATAACCGAACTAATCTATGTTTGAGCAAAGCTAAGCATGAACTACCCATAAAAGGTTAACTCTAAGGGTTACAAGGAAGATCAAGCAATTCTAGTAAGCAACATAATAGGACTCCCAGCAAATTGACATATAAAATGCATGAAAAACATAAATAAAAGGTTACATTTACCGACAAAAATAAAGGCACAAAATAGCAAGATGTTCAAGAACACTTGCCTCTCTTTACAACCCTACTACTGCTGCTCAGTCTTCTCGAATCCATCAGCTTGCAAGACCACGTACATCTCCACTTTTCAACTTGACAACTACTGAAACAAGCATACGTACAAATAAATAAGAACAGTACACCAAAAATTATATAAACGGATTGAAAAACATTCTAAAGACAGAGCTCATCACTGCGAACGCGTGAACGTAAGAATCGCCTAAATTTTTACTGCAGAGGGGCTAAATTGTAAATCTAATTTAGGGAAATATTAAACTAATGGAAAAACAAATTTATGACCTCATTGCAAAGATTAATGATGTCAGCATGGGTTTTTAGAAAAGTCTAAGTATATTTATTGGACTATATCCCTGCAAGTTTAAAAAGGCCCATAAAACAGTAGTTAAATTTCAGTGTTTCTCAGGGGTTAAGGCAGTAAAAAGATGGGTGTCACGCTGACTGGATCTGGGTCGCGAATTTTCAAATAGATGGGCTGGATTTAAACAACGAAGAGGTACGTCGCCTTTTAATCTGGGCCGCACACAACAGGTCGGACGGCCCAGGTGCCGCTGCCTGTTCCTGTGGCCTGCGCCGCCCGAACAGAGACGAGCACGGCGGCGTGCTCGCCGGCGACTCACCGGACTCGTGTTGCAGTGCTCGGATTTCATAGGTAAGTGATAGAATCGGACGAGTAGACGATGGGGAACTCACTAGGGGTCTCAGTTCGGCCGGAGAGGTGGTGTAGGCGGTGAATGGCGGAAAGGGGGTGGAGGCGCAGTTGCCGGCACGGACTCGCGTCAGAAAGGGCCGTGGGCGTCCCCTGCCTGGCCTGCGACATCAAGAGAAAGGTGTAGGAGTGAGGGGCGGCCGCGCAGCGAGGGGATCAGGAGGCGGAGCTCCTCACCAGAGTTCGGATGGGGGCAAATCTTCTCTGATGAACGAATCCCGCAGAACGGGTAGGGTATCCACGTCGCCCGAGCCATCGGATCCGGTGACGAAGCGATCCGAGCCGTGCGATGCGGGTCGCGCCTGTTAAGCCACGAGTGCTGGCGCTCACGACGAATCACCCGGAACCCACTCGGGCGAGGTTCTCGGCCGTCTGCTGCGCCGCCCGCCGCCTCCCTCCTCTTCCCCTCCCCGCACCGTCAAATCCACCAAAAGCCCATGTCTTCGTGTGGGCCGATAAGGCTCGGCCCAAAGCACTTCTATATAGGCACCCGAACAACCTAGGGTTTTGGTTCCGCCTCCTTCCTCCCCACACGACTTGCTCGCGGAGCCGCCGCCGTCGCAGCGGCAACCGAAGAAAGGTGCGTGACGGCGTGCCATCTAATCGATCTCGGTTGTTTCGTCTCCAGGAGTCCAGGGTAGCGGTCTGGTGTTTCCCTTGTCTCGTCGGGGAGATCTGCTTCTGATTCTTGCTCGTGGTAGTAGCGGTTTGTTGATCTAGATAGATGCTACTATTTTCTTTTCGCGTGGCTGTGTTGTTTTCGCGCGTTGATCTCGTGTGTCAGGGCTGCGCACGCGAGGGTTTGCTGATAGTTGTCCTGGTTAGATCTTCTTTACTAACTTGTTTGGAGCTCTGAAATCTTAGTATCATTTGCTGCATCCTATTGTACAGTCCCTGCTATTCTTCAGTTAGATAGAAAGATTAAGCATCTAAACTATAGTAGCGAAAGACTCCATCTTCCACATGCAGTCGACCAAGGGTATGTTAGCCTATATCTTCATCTTTATCCTGTAGATCCTTTTTGCTTCTATCTGAGCAACAGTGATATAGATACAACGGTGGTTGAAAGAGAAAACGGTGTGTACACCTGGAGGTGTGCACTCCGAATGTAAAGAGAAAAATATGACACACAAGGCTTGAACAAGGGCTATATTTAGTGGATTGCAAAGCTCGTATTACAATATTGTTATAAGTTTCTCATACCACACTCAACTTAAGGTTAAACAACTTATCAAACCCCTCAAACCATAGACTACGTTCTATGATCCACCTAACCAATCTAATCATGTGAGGGTCGAGGCCGATCTTGACCATGAGCACAATTGTTATATTAGTTTTAAGACACTCTGTAGAGGTCGTATACTTTCCCCACAGGTCATGATTACTTTTTGATAAGGTTTGCAAGGCCCATATCACATTTACGAGATGTGTGACTGAGTCTCCCTACAAGATCTTTTTAAAGGATCAACTAGTACGTGTTGGCACACTCCTTGCTAAGTATTTTAGCAGTGCCGTCTCGCCACACCAATCACCAGTTCTCCCTAATTAATTGGCCAAGCCCAGTGCCTATTAGGTCTCGTGGTTGCACTACAATCCTGGGTGGTCACTCCATAAATCAATCCTTTAACTTGACATGACAAGACACCATGTCTCGATGAAACCTTATATCCATATCTCAAATCCAAACATCAACATATCCAACACTTGTCACGAGTCATCTAGGGTTCCATGTTTCCATAAAAACAAATTATCAACCCACGTGTTGCATATATTATATTAGTCAAAATTAATTATAACCGAACTAATCTATGTTTGAGCAAAGCTAAGCATGAACTACCCATAAAAGGTTAACTCTAAGGGTTACAAGGAAGATCAAGCAATTCTAGTAAGCAACATAATAGGACTCCCAGCAAATTGACATATAAAATGCATGAAAAACATAAATAAAAGGTTACATTTACCGACAAAAATAAAGGCACAAAATAGCAAGATGTTCAAGAACACTTGCTCTCTTTACAACCCTACTACTGCTGCTCAGTCTTCTCGAATCCATCAGCTTGCAAGACCACGTACATCTCCACTTTTCAACTTGACAACTACTGAAACAAGCATACGTACAAATAAATAAGAACAGTACACCAAAAATTATATAAACGGATTGAAAAACATTCTAAAGACAGAGCTCATCACTGCGAACGCGTGAACGTAAGAATCGCCTAAATTTTTACTGCAGAGGGGCTAAATTGTAAATCTAATTTAGGGAAATATTAAACTAATGGAAAAACAAATTTATGACCTCATTGCAAAGATTAATGATGTCAGCATGGGTTTTTAGAAAAGTCTAAGTATATTTATTGGACTATATCCCTGCAAGTTTAAAAAGGCCCATAAAACAGTAGTTAAATTTCAGTGTTTCTCAGGAGATAGGCAGTAAAGAGATGGGTCAGGTCACGTTGACTTGATCTAGCCCGCGAATTTTATAATTGATGGGCTGGATTTAAACAACAAAGATGTACGTCGCCTTCTAATCTGGGCCGCACACAAAGGCGTCGGACGGCCAGGTGCCGCCGCCTGTTCCTATGGCATGCGCCACCCGAACAGAGACGAGCACGACGGCGTGCTCGCCGGACTCGTGTTGCAGTGCTCAGATTTCATAGGAAAGTGACAAGATCGGACGAGTTGACGATGGGGATCAGGATTCAGGAGGCGGAGCTCACCAGAGTTCGGATGGGGGCAAATCTTCTCTGATGAACGAATCCCGCAGAAAAGCTTAGCGGGTAGGATATCCACGTCGCCCGTTAAACTGAGAGCCATCGGATCCGGTGATGAAGCGATCCGAGCTGTGCGCCGCAGGTCGCGCCTGTTAAGCCACGAGTGCTAGCGCTCACGGCGAATCATCCGGAATCCACTCGGGCGAGGTTCTCATCCCCTCCGTCTGCTGCGCCGCCCGCCGCCTCCCTCCCTCGACGTTTCTCCCCTCCCTGCCCCATCCTGCCCGCACCGTCAAATCCACCAAAAGCCCATGTCTTCGTGTGGGCCGAAAAGGCTCGGCCCAAAGCACTTCTATATAGGCACCCGAAGAGCAGCCTAGGGTTTTGTTTCCGCCTCCTTCCCTCTCCACACACGACTTGCTCGCGCAGCCACCCCCGTCGCCGTCGCCGTCGCCGTCGCCGTCGCAGCAGCCACCGTGACCGGCAACCGGAGAAAGGTGCGTGCCGGCGTGCCATCTAATCGATCTCGGTCGTTTCGTCTCAAGAGTCCAGGATAGCGGTGTGGTGTTTCCCTTGTCTCGTCGGGGATATTTTGCTTCTGATGCTTACTCGTGGTAGTAGCGGTGTGTTGATCTAGATAGATGCTACTATTTTCTTTTCATGTGGTTGTGTTGTTTTCCCGCGTTGATTTCGTGTGTCAGGGCTGCGCACGCGACGATTTGCTGATATTGTCCTGGTTGGATCTTCTTTACTAACTTGTTTGGAGCTCTGAAATCGTAGTATCATTTGCTGCATCCTATTGTTCAGTCCCTGCTATTCTTCACTTCGATAGATGCTTACAAGATTTTGGAAATTTGTGTGTGCAGAATTTAATCTACTCATTTCAGGCAGCTGTTTAGATCTTTCTAGGTGATGAAACGTTTTTGTAGTTTGATTCCCCTCGTAGCTAGTGTTTGATTTCACCAAACAAAGTATGTGGAAGGGTCTTGCTAAGCTCTGCATTTGGAAGCTCGAATACGTTATGTTAGTTTTTGCTACTACACATGGAAGTGTGTAAATTACACCATGTCTGTGTCATCGGCATAAAAAATTGGGACCTTGTCTGATTAATATAAAGTTTTGAACTAGCTGTTAGTTGTCATGATTATAGTTGTTATCGTGAGTTCCTAAGCAAGTAAAATTAAACTACTACACACCAAGTTATTCTTACCTTGTCTTCCATGTCTAATTGAATAAATTATGTTGGTGCAGCATGGATACCCAGGTTAAGCTTGCCGTCGTGGTCAAGGTGATGGGCCGCACCGGTTCCAGGGGTCAGGTGACCCAGGTCAGAGTGAAGTTTTTGGATGACCAGAACCGTCTCATCATGAGGAATGTTAAGGGCCCTGTCCGCGAGGGTGACATCCTCACCCTGCTTGAGTCCGAGAGGGAGGCCAGAAGGCTTCGCTGAGGCTGCTGGTGGTTGTGCCTGTTGTTTGCTGTTCATGTCTTGAACAAGTTAAATGATTGATTGTTGCCCCCCCCTGCACTGCCTAGTGCACTATTTTGATATTAAGTTATTGAACAAAGCTACTTTGACGTTTGAGTAGGCCATGGAGTATCAAGAGCAATGGAAATGTAGTTTACTAATATGAGCACTCGTCTTGTTGCAATTTGGTATGTTACAACCTGAATTCAAGTGTTCTTGATGTTGTCTATCATGGTCATGCTGCAATCTTGGTAAAATCCTGAATGGCTTATATGAAACTATTAATCCTATATTGCTCCTTGCTGGCAATATGAATTGATTGGGTGAATGCTGCTCTGTCATTAAAAATCAAAATCTTATCTTTTGGTGTCTTGGAGTAGTCTCAAATTTGCATGGTTGCTGGTAGTAGTATTATCAGTTTATTGCCTGTTTTGCATTTCTACTGCTTGAAGAATCATGTTGAGAAGTGTATTTGTGCTTATTGATTTAAGGACTCTTTTAAGTTTTTCATCCTAACCTTAGGGTTCAGATGAAAAAGATATTTATGTGACTATTGAGGTTTTAAAGAATCTCTGAAAGTTCTGTTTGGCCGATTATTATGAAATCGGCGCTACAGTTGTTGCCTTTGGCGTGATTTTGTGCTGGGGATATGTGATGTGGCTGCTGAAACCAAAAGCTGAACCAAGCAGCTACAAAAAGTTTGGTGGCGTGCCCAATGTTAGATGTGGCGATTGGTGAAGATGGCGGGTAACAAACATCCTGTATATGTAATTGTGGCACTATTTTTTTTATTGAGTTGCCATCCATTAGGTTTGATTATTTTGAGCTGCCAGTGGTCCTTCATCCACATGGCTGGCTATGTGGGCGAAGGAACAGCAGTTTGATGATCAACAGATTGAAATATTGTGTTTGTTTTTTTTTTTTGTTTTTTGCAAGTCTCATCAAGGTAGAGGAAAAGTAATGTGAGGATTTAGTTGTGATTTAACCTTTTGCTTTGATATATCAGGGCTTAATAAGAAGATTGAATGCTCTGTAATATGCTAGTACTTCCTTAGGACACCATGCTCTGAAATGTATCTTCTATACAAAATCAGTGTCATTTGAGTTCCTTTTTACCAGTTCTGTGCTTGGTTCCAGATGTTGGTGTTGCAGGTGGTCTACTTGTTACAAAAAACATATGGTTTCTTGTTAATTTAGCCTTTTAAGGTATTTTTTTATTGTTGGTATGATATATCGGTTAGCTAAAAAATTGGGACCTTGTCTGATTAATATAAAGTTTTGAACTAGCTGTTAGTTGCCATGATGATAGTTGTTATCGTAAGCTTTGTTCTTGAACAAGTAAAATTAAACTACTACACACCAAGTTATTCTTACCTTGTCTTCCATGTCTAATTGAATAAATTATGTTGGTGCAGCATGGATACCCAGGTTAAGCTTGCCGTCGTGGTCAAGGTGATGGGCCGCACCGGTTCCAGGGGTCAGGTGACCCAGGTCAGAGTGAAGTTTCTGGATGACCAGAACCGTCTCATCATGAGGAATGTTAAGGGCCCTGTCCGCGAGGGTGACATCCTCACCCTGCTTGAGTCCGAGAGGGAGGCCAGAAGGCTTCGCTGAGGCTGCTGGTGGTTGTGCCTGTTGTTTGCTGTTCATGTCTTGAACAAGTTAAATGATTGATTGTTGCCCCCCCCTGCACTGCCTAGTGCACTATTTTGATATTAAGTTATTGAACAAAGCTACTTTGACGTTTGAGTAGGCCATGGAGTATCAAGAGCAATGGAAATGTAGTTTACTAATATGAGCACTCGTCTTGTTGCAATTTGGTATGTTACAACCTGAATTCAAGTGTTCTTGATGTTGTCTATCATGGTCATGCTGCAATCTTGGTAAAATCCTGAATGGCTTATATGAAACTATTAATCCTATATTGCTCCTTGCTGGCAATATGAATTGATTGGGTGAATGCTGCTCTGTCATTAAAAATCAAAATCTTATCTTTTGGTGTCTTGGAGTAGTCTCAAATTTGCATGGTTGCTGGTAGTAGTATTATCAGTTTATTGCCTGTTTTGCATTTCTACTGCTTGAAGAATCATGTTGAGAAGTGTATTTGTGCTTATTGATTTAAGGACTCTTTTAAGTTTTTCATCCTAACCTTAGGGTTCAGATGAAAAAGATATTTATGTGACTATTGAGGTTTTAAAGAATCTCTGAAAGTTCTGTTTGGCCGATTATTATGAAATCGGCGCTACAGTTGTTGCCTTTGGCGTGATTTTGTGCTGGGGATATGTGATGTGGCTGCTGAAACCAAAAGCTGAACAAAGCAGCTACAAAAGTTTGGTGGCGCGCCCAATGTTAGGTGTGGCGATTGGTGAAGATGGCAGGTAACAAACATCCTGTATATGTAATTGTGGCACTATTTTTTTTATTGAGTTGCCATCCATTAGGTTTGATTATTTTGAGTTGCCGGTGGTCCTTTATCCACATAGCCGGCTATGGGGCGAAGGAACAGCAGTTTAATGATCAACAGATTGAAATATTGGGTGTTTGTTTTTTGCATGCCTCATCAAGGTAGAGGAAAAGTAATGCGTGGATTTAGTTGTGATTTAACCTTTTGCTTTGATATATCAGGGCTTAATAAGAAGATTGAATGCTCTGTAATATGCTAGTACTTCCTTAGGACACCATGCTCTGAAATGTATCTTCTATACAAAATCAGTGTCATTTGAGTTCCTTTTTACCAGTTCTGTGCTTGGTTCCAGATGTTGGTGTTGCAGGTGGTCTACTTGTTATAATAATCATATGGTTTCTTGTTAATTGAGCCTTTTTAAGCTTTTTCATTGTTGGAATGATATAGGGGTTAGTGAAACAGAGAATGTTTTCCAACTATTAGAGAACTGTTCAACATGGTAAAGCAAGCAAGTTTGATTATAATGATGGAAGAACCCATTAAACCAATTCGAGTTGGAGATTAATTGTTTTTTGTTTGCGGAATTGGGATCTTGTTCTTACAACACTAGGAATACAAATGTCGTTTACACTACCATTTTCTGAACAGACAGAACTCTGCTTCTGCATGCTTACAGTGAGCAGGAAGAGCTGGCCATGTTACATTCATCTTGGTCCTGATAATGATTGGACATTTTCTTCGCAATACTATGTGCTTCAGCATTTTACAATATGCTGACACAATGTCTACTTGTTATAGCACGTAAAAATTTATCAAAGCTGTTGTAGTATTCAGCTTGTTTGGCAGTAGTTTTACTCCTGTCTTCATGATCTTGTGCATGTACATGGATGGTTGAGATCTAAATTTGATAGAAGTGGGTCTGGTATTCATGAGCCTACCCAACCATGGACGGATAGACGATTAGATTATAGAACAGGAGCAATACATTGTTTCTCTAAAATAGATGCTCTGCTTGAAGCCTGTTGGCCTTTTACCACATTATCAGCTTTACATCGACTTGCACTAGCATGAGTTTTGTAGGCTTAAACCTTGGCCTTTTAGGAGCAATATAACTTGTTCTATTTGACCATAACTTGGTATTGCTGAAAGTTTTGAGATCGCATCTTGGGCACACTTGTGGACTGATTACTATGAGGAAGCCAGTCGTTCTAGTGTGAGAGATATTTAGGATTTAAATGCTTTGAACTCACGAGATCATAGAATTTCGTGGTGGTGCATGAGCTGGAGATAATTGTTGCATGTGTTTATTTTAAGATGCAATTGACACTATCTGTCTACTGAAACTGCTGTTAGAAAACTTATGTCTGCTAGTAACACTGAAACTTCAGTTTGATTTGCTTCACATGGTATTTTTTTTTGTTGTCCATTGCAAACAGATGGATTTGCTGTATGCTGGCGGGTTATTTGGACTTCATTTTGATAATGTTTGCTCTATATTTGTCTGCTAGCAATCCATGAGCATTGCAAATTTATTTGGACTTCACTTACGTCTATTTGTAAGAAATATCTTTTGTTGTATGCTGAACTGCTCTCTGCCTGAATTTCCCTTCCGAACAGAGGATTAATTCCACATGGATTAGGCACTTTCCCTGATCATCCCCTGGACACTCCAAGCACACACATCAGAGTAAAGAACCTTTGTAGCTTCTGCCCATTCCAAGTAGCCGTAGATGAATCAATAATCTCGCTGACAAATTGTGGCTGCAGCAAACCGGCCGAAGCAAGCCATCCCTTAGGCAACTAGTTCATGTCCATATGTTTGTCGTTTTTCACAATTAAGCCCTGCCTTTACATCTTTGCCGTCAACGATCGAATGCCCCACACAACGGAGCCAAGCTGACTTCCTCATCCAGGAAATCCCCATTAGTATTACACAACCTTCAGTGCTCGCACGCACCGCGCTTAGGGACTCCAGTTCATGTAACACACGCCAAGCCTGCCGAGATCCCCTAAGGACCCAACTACACCGAGAGGGGTCTCCGGATAACTTTCCCGGGAGACCCCCTCCCCGCGCCGCGGTGCGCTCCTTTCTTCTTCCTTGGTCCGTCTTCCTTCTCCCCGCTCCACCTCGCCGTGCTGCCCCGCCCACCCCTGCCCTTCACTAACCAATACTGACAACGGCGAGGCTGCCCGCCTCCCACCCACTTCCCCCTCCTCCGTTCCCCTCTCCTCCCCTTTGCCCGGATCTGACAAGATTATACGCCGCCACTGTCGCCGTGGTCAACTTCTTCGTCTTCGGCGAGCTCCCCCGCCCACCGGTTGTCTTCTGCCACCCCGGCCGGCGGCGCCATCGCCGCCCTTGATCCACCACCGCCACCGGGCCGGCCGCCTCCCCGCGCATCCTTCTAAGGTCCGGACCATAGATAACCCTCCAAACCCCAAACCCTAACCTCGCCGGAGCATTGTCCATTGCCGGAGCGCCACCTATCACCAGAGTTACTTCTTCTCCCCCATCTGTTACTTTTCTTCTTCCTTCTTTAGACTTTCCTTACTCTTTCCTTTTCTAGCAGCACCCAATACACCACATGCACAAAATTTCTAAATTGGGAGGGCTCTCCATCTAAGCTTAAATGGAGAGGGCTCTCCATCTAGATTTTGGGTATCTTCTAAACCCCAACCCTCCAAGATACGTTGGCTTGGTCATCTATTCCCATACTACCTCACCGGAATTTTCTTAGAAGGACATCTATATGTTGAGATAGGCCTCTTGGCAACTTGAACATGACATAGAGTCCGTGAGTACAGCCTGAGCGACGGCTTTAATAAGAACCTCCTCCCCCTCCTTGCCAACAAAGATTGCTCCATCCATTCGTAAACCTTTTTCTAAACTCTATCCTTGAGATACTAAGGCTCCGTTAGTTGAGTTTCCAACATCTGTTGACATACCTAAATATTTCACTCAAAACTGTGAATATTTAACATGTTAATAATTTCTTTACAAATACCGTGTATTGGCAGCCCTTTTGCGAAGGCTATCAAGGACTTGTTCATATTTATTTGTTGTCCCGAAGCGCTATAGTACGTACGCTTGTAACACGTCATCAACGTCCTCCAAAGCGACATCCCACACAGTAGGATGTCATCTACAAAGAATAAGTGACTGACCATCAGAGCCAACAGCGTCACCTTGATTCCTTTGAGATTTCATTAGTGATTTCTTGATTTTAATAGGCACGAAAGATCCTCTACTACTAACAAAGAAGAGATAGGGGGAGATAAGATCTCCTAGGTGGATGCATCTTGACTGATTAAAGCTCTCTAGACATTCTCCATTAAAAAGAACAGATGTCGTGGAGGCCCAAGCTTGAGCTCAACGGTGGTACTCGTGGCAGGTGCCCAAGCTTGGGGTGGCAGTGGAGCTCGGGGCGCAGGGTGGCGGTGGAGCTTGAGGCAAGCAAAGGCGAAGGGGCACGTGGTGGCGACGGTGCTTGGGTAGGGCAGGGCGGTGAGAAGCTTGCAGTGCTCATGCCAAAGGTGGTGGCACCAGAGCGGGAGGGAGAGGAACTAGCGCCAAAGGAACAACAAACGAGTAGGAGCCTCACTACTCGACCCATGGGAAAAGAAGAGGCTGAACCGCTGGAGGAGGAAAACTGGGTCTCCTATAGTAAAGACCTGAGTAGAGCCTCTGGAGTGTGTTGTTTTGACTTTCGATTTCTAGTTTTAAAATAGAGATCTAAGTAGGGGCTTTGTTGAAGTTGCTTAAAGAATCTTCGATGGATCAGCCGGCTCCTGAAAACTCACTCGGTGTTCGCTCATGCTCAGTCCGGGCTCCTCAAAACTCCCGCATACTCAGCTGTTAAAAAATGAAAAATGAATGTTGCCGTGTACATAGAAGAAAGAAAGGTTGTGACTTGCAATACAACTCATAAGTTCTAAATTGTAGTATGGCAATATGTGACTGTTTCGTAAAACAACTTTTTTTCTCTCGCTGCCATTTATACATGTATATCATGACCTCGTGAGGAATGAGCTACTTGATCCGAACGTCGGATATAACGTGCACGTTACTCATGGTAGGTAAGCCAGCAAACCATTAAGTAGAGGCCACCCAGAATTGACATGTCCCGGTTTTATTATATCATCACAGAACATTCTCGCTGTCACAGTATTGTCGAGTTCATAACATGTCGTAAGATTATGCAAGCAACAGGGGCAGCAAGCAGTTCATGAATATTGCCAAGACATATAACTAAACAAATTACTGTAACATGGTACATAAAAAAAAGTGTGGGTGCATCTGGTAATATCGCACTAGTAAAGAACGGAAGAACCAGCAGCATGCCATTCTTCACAATTCTTGCAGCGAGAGGATCAGCATGTCTAGTCATTTTGTCACGGAGGTTGTAAGCACACCAGTACAAAACAAAGCTAAAGGAATAACCCAAGCATCTTATGCTAAAACGAAAGCTCCATCTGTTGCGCCAGCAGTCAACAGAGCCATGGGAGGCGCCAATTTACCACCAGATTCTTGCACAATGGTTTGGATGGCGGGCTGATAGCACCTCTTGCAGCCACGAATGGGGATCAACTCTCACACTATTAGGGCTGTGGCAATTTCTTGCTATTACTGACCAGCACCAACTATTGCAATTTTGCACAAAAATCAAAATGATACAACAAATAACTCAAAGGAAATAATCAGGTGTTCTCCGAGTCACATCTGGTTCACCTCTCCTCGGAGCTGGCTCAAACTGCATGATAAGACACAACTTGAATTTTCATGTAGGAATATCACTACTTCAGACTTGCCAATAGTAATGCAACAAAAGGAAAAAATGCCGCAACAATGCTTTCCAGATTTCAATCCCATGATATTACCACACTGCACTATGTCATAACTACAGAAACCTGATATATGGAATACCCGAAAAACATAGGTAATGAAAAATAAAGGGAAAAAATGTGACATAAGAAAAATCAATTACCTGAATAAATGTGTGATTCCTGCAGTCATCAACCTCAAGGATGGATGCCATGTTGCCACACCGGTAACAGTAATTAGGTGCACTGAATATGGTCACCACCTTTTGTTCCTGTGAGTTTGTAGTAAAGAATCATGAGATCATAGTAGCTAAACCAATGCTGCAAGTTAATCTGTGCTAATAACTTACATGTGCCCAGTTATAACCCTCCATAACCAACTGATGAGCTCGGGCTACAAGCTTAAGATTGTTGGTGTGATTAAACTGTTCCGATATGTCCTGGAAAATGGAAGCCATACAATTGAGAGCAGAACTAATAACAGAGTCTACCAAATAAGTAAAAAAAAGATGTTGGTATATCAAGTACTTGGCCAAAAGTGTATCCAGCGCCTCGAGGAGATATGCCCCAGCCACATCGATCATCTGGATCAGACCATAGAAGGTCACACATAGGTCCCTCATGAGGGACCTCTTGAACACGATCTAAGCTACGAACACTATCGAGGTTCTCAATGGAAGGAGATAAACCACCATGGAGGCAGAAAATTTCTGATTCCACCTTCAAGCAGAGAAGGATGCAATATCAGTTATCAATATAGAAACTACCAAATATTAAAACATGGAACTGACAGTAGAAATTATGCCATACAGATTTAAAGATCAAATCAGTTCAAGAAAAAAAGATTTAAACATCAAACAGAATACATAGTCGGTAAAATCAAAAGCTAGGAAAGCACAGACTATTTCTAGTATTTGAATAAACTTTGTATATATTACTATCTAAACATGAATGAAAAACAAATATGGCAGATGGGTGCTTCAGTGCATCAGTTCCTTAGATTCCTTTATTTTCTATCTTTTTGAGAAAGGAAATAGTGAATCCTTAAGCTGACAAAACAGCACATCAGTGACTTGTAAAAGTAGCTTAAGTTGCCATTCTCAAAAAAAAAAATGAATAGTGTCATAAACGAAAGAAAACTGCGGGAACAATATTGTGAACTTGAGGGACGAAGAGTTTAAAAAGAAAGGAAAAGGTGGCCTAAAGCTGAGCACACATACCAACTAGTACTAGGGTGATGCTACAGTACACAACTACACAAGTAACAGGCTATACGTGAAATAAGAGTAAGGCAAGTAGGTGATTTTCAAGCACCTAAATAACTCACTTTCGTAGGCATTCATCATAGAAGCCATACACCTGTGTGATCTGCAATAATGAAGGGTTCTTAAATGAAATACAGAATTGGAATGAGATTTACAGTAAAAAGAATGCATGACTCTATATGCATACAATACAACACAGATAATAGGTTAAGAAAGCTAACACTGTAAAACCAAATGAGAAGGTTTGTATTTTAACTAATGAAAAGAAAGAATTATTTCATGGGCATTGTACGGTACCTGTCTACTCTCATGGTTTCCACGAAGAATAGTAATTCGCTGTGGGTACCGCACCTTAAGTGCAACCAAAAGCTGCAAAATGATACTACATCATGTCAACAAGTAATGCCTAAGACAAATAACATTATTACCATGAATGTAAAAATACAGTTGCCACCATGAATAATTTTGGTAGTGATGCTATAATAGCTAGACGTTCAGCATAGTTCCCAAAGTTGTACAAGGATTTCAATCCATTCGCATCAGACAAATAACATTATTACCACGAATGTAAAATACAGTTGCCACCATAAATAATGCTAATTTTGGTAGCATGCTATAATTGCTACACGTTCGGCATAGTTCCCAAATTTGTACAAGGATTTCATTCCATTTGCACAGCAGGGTGCATTGGGGCACCAATCAATTGCATCCCAAACCCTTGCCACAAATTGCTGCTAAGGCTAAACTTCAGAGGAAATTTGTGGAGTGAAAATTGGCAGAATCTAAATCACCTACTGCTCTTGACTCAAAAGAAAAAGGGCAAATTGCATTACTGCCCTTGTTCTAAACTTCAACTTCACGTTTGCCCCTCTTTTTTTTTACTTTGCATGTTTGCCCCCGCTTTTTGAAACCAAGTCGTCCGTCTGCCCTTGTTCTGGACGGCGTCACCTGGAGCTCTTTTCATCGAAGAAAATAGACGGGAATTGACCTTATCCCTGCCTTATCCAATTCAGAGCACCCTTCTATTCAGTCTCGGTTGAGATTAACCTAGCCCTTCCCTTCATTGCGGCGGTGCGAGGCAGGAGATTGACGGTAGTGTGCAGGGCAGGAGGGCGTGCGGCACAGGGGCAGGAGGGGCTTCCGGTTCCGGCACAGGCTCCCACGGCGTGGGGCCGCAGCACGCGACGTGGGGCCGTCGCTGGGTCGTCCCTCGCGGCGCAGGAGGCACGCGGGGACGGCCGCAGCGCGGGCCGTGGCCTGCTAGCTAGAGGCGCACGGGGACTGCAGCAACGCGTGGTGCGGAGGGCTCGCGGTCTGTACGGTTCGCCCGTCGATGGCTTGCAGCACGGAGGGTTCGTTGAACAGAGGATGCACTTGCAGCAGCACTACCATGGATTCGATTCCCTAAAAGAATGGATAAACTCTTGAATCTCAATCTATTTGCATTGAATCGATTTGGTTTGTAGAGCGACTTAGGTTGTATTAGCAATAGATTTGTGAGCCTATTAATTTTTTCTTACTGTAAATCAAATGCTTGATATATCTCCAAAATAGGTCTTGATATTCAAATTCCTTTGAAATATATGGCCATTCATGTCAAGGGTATATATGTCTTTTCACCCTTCCATCTGCACTGTCATCTGCTCTTAACAGAATAGGGGTACACTGATATCTCTAATGGGGGCAAACATGCAAAGTCCAAAAAAGAGGGATAAACGTGCAGTTAGAGTTGAAAATGAGGGTAGTAATGCAATTGGCCCAAAGAAAAAAATCACCTACTGCTCAGGTTCTGCTCTTGTCCTTGTTTCTAGATGATAAAACAATTGACCAGAAACAATCAATTTATATTTTATAGTCATTAATTATACATATAGAGGAAAATAGAGAAAATCACACTAGCAGAAAAGTTTGGCAAAGAGAGACTTGGGAAAAAACATTATAAATAGTGCAAAGGAAATTAGGTGACAAGTCACAAAAAGGTAAGTTTCTCACCAAAGAGAAGTATTTACATTTCGGAACAATATTTGCAATATGAATATTCCAAGTAGTATATAACCAATAGTGGTGAGTGTCCGTATGATAAAATTGCTTATGAACTATTGCATGCCACACTATGAATCACCCTGCTATTCAAGATAAGCACAGCATCTATGGCTTGTATTTTTGACAGTTAATTGAGTCAGTAAAAGGGGCAGATACAGCACAGTAGAAGACGGAAACTACACGTGGGAATGTTGTGCTTCTATGACAAGTAAGAAAAAAAAATAAATGCAACTATCAGGCTAGGTCTTACCGTTACAGTCTCAACAGAGTAATAGCCACGATCTACATAATCTCCCATAAACAAATAGTTTGTGTCTGGACACTGTTAAACAACAAAGATTTGATCTGTCAGCTTACAAAGAATGAAAAGAACAATGTAAGATTTATAAGGATAAAACAAACATAAAGACTGGGTCATGTATGGAATACCTTCCCACCAATCCGGAAAAGTTCTACAAGGTCATGGAATTGCCCATGAATATCACCACAGATTGTCACTGGGCTTTTAACTGGCTGTACATATAGTATAATAAGCTGAGTTAAAACTTAAAACTTATCTTCTCTTGGAA
>OAMR01000362.1:460550-505710 GCA_900205405.1 Echinochloa crus-galli
CTAGTACTAGGGTGATGCTACAGTACACAACTACACAAGTAACAGGCTATACGTGAAATAAGAGTAAGGCAAGTAGGTGATTTTCAAGCACCTAAATAACTCACTTTCGTAGGCATTCATCATAGAAGCCATACACCTGTGTGATCTGCAATAATGAAGGGTTCTTAAATGAAATACAGAATTGGAATGAGATTTACAATAAAAAAATGCGTGATTCTATATGCATACAACACAACACAGATAATAGGTTAAGAAAGCTAACACTGTAAAACCAAATAAGAAGGTTCGTATTTTAACTAATGAAAAGAAAGAATTATTTCATGGGCATTGTACGGTACCTGTCTACTCTCATGGTTTCCACGAAGAATAGTAATTCGCTGTGGGTACCGCACCTTAAGTGCAACCAAAAGCTGCAAAATGATACTACATCATGTCAACAAGTAATGCCTAAGACAAATAACATTATTACCATGAATGTAAAAATACAGTTGCCACCATGAATAATTTTGGTAGCGATGCTATAATAGCTAGACGTTCGGCATAGTTCCCAAATTTGTACAAGGATTTCATTCCATTTGCACAGCAGGGTGCATTGGGGCACCAATCAATTGCATCCCAAACCCTTGCCACAAATTGCTGCTAAGGCTAAACTTCAGAGGAAATTTGTGGAGTGAAAATTGGCAGAATCTAAATCACCTACTGCTCTTGACTCAAAAGAAAAAGGGCAAATTGCATTACTGCCCTTGTTCTAAACTTCAACTTCACGTTTGCCCCTCTTTTTTTTTACTTTGCATGTTTGCCCCCGCTTTTTGAAACCAAGTCGTCCGTCTGCCCTTGTTCTGGACGGCGTCACCTGGAGCTCTTTTCATCGAAGAAAATAGACGGGAATTGACCTTATCCCTGCCTTATCCAATTCAGAGCACCCTTCTATTCAGTCTCGGTTGAGATTAACCTAGCCCTTCCCTTCATTGCGGCGGTGCGAGGCAGGAGATTGACGGTAGTGTGCAGGGCAGGAGGGCGTGCGGCACAGGGGCAGGAGGGGCTTCCGGTTCCGGCACAGGCTCCCACGGCGTGGGGCCGCAGCACGCGACGTGGGGCCGTCGCTGGGTCGTCCCTCGCGGCGCAGGAGGCACGCGGGGACGGCCGCAGCGCGGGCCGTGGCCTGCTAGCTAGAGGCGCACGGGGACTGCAGCAACGCGTGGTGCGGAGGGCTCGCGGTCTGTACGGTTCGCCCGTCGATGGCTTGCAGCACGGAGGGTTCGTTGAACAGAGGATGCACTTGCAGCAGCACTACCATGGATTCGATTCCCTAAAAGAATGGATAAACTCTTGAATCTCAATCTATTTGCATTGAATCGATTTGGTTTGTAGAGCGACTTAGGTTGTATTAGCAATAGATTTGTGAGCCTATTAATTTTTTCTTACTGTAAATCAAATGCTTGATATATCTCCAAAATAGGTCTTGATATTCAAATTCCTTTGAAATATATGGCCATTCATGTCAAGGGTATATATGTCTTTTCACCCTTCCATCTGCACTGTCATCTGCTCTTAACAGAATAGGGGTACACTGATATCTCTAATGGGGGCAAACATGCAAAGTCCAAAAAAGAGGGATAAACGTGCAGTTAGAGTTGAAAATGAGGGTAGTAATGCAATTGGCCCAAAGAAAAAAATCACCTACTGCTCAGGTTCTGCTCTTGTCCTTGTTTCTAGATGATAAAACAATTGACCAGAAACAATCAATTTATATTTTATAGTCATTAATTATACATATAGAGGAAAATAGAGAAAATCACACTAGCAGAAAAGTTTGGCAAAGAGAGACTTGGGAAAAAACATTATAAATAGTGCAAAGGAAATTAGGTGACAAGTCACAAAAAGGTAAGTTTCTCACCAAAGAGAAGTATTTACATTTCGGAACAATATTTGCAATATGAATATTCCAAGTAGTATATAACCAATAGTGGTGAGTGTCCATATGATAAAATTGCTTATGAACTATTGCATGCCACACTATGAATCACCCTGCTATTCAAGATAAGCACAGCATCTATGACTTGTATCTTTGACAGTTAATCGAGTCAGTAAAAGGGGCGGATACAGCACAGTAGAAGACCGAAACTACACATGGGAATGTTGTGCTTCTATGACAAGTAAGAAAAAAAAATAAATGCAACTATCAGGCTAGGTCTTACCGTTACAGTCTCAACAGAGTAATAGCCACGATCTACATAATCTCCCATAAACAAATAGTTTGTGTCTGGACACTGTTAAACAACAAAGATTTGATCTGTCAGCTTACAAAGAATGAAAAGAACAATGTCGGATTTATAAAGATAACAAACATAAAGACTGGTTCGTGTATGGAATACCTTCCCACCAATCCGGAAAAGTTCTACAAGGTCATGGAATTGCCCATGAATATCACCACAGATTGTCACTGGGCTTTTAACTGGCTGTACATATAGTATAATAAGCGGAGTTAAAACTTAAAACTTATCTTCTCTTGGAATTACAACAGTACAGTTAGGTGTATAATAAAATATGCATGCTTTGGCCATACACAGATTAAATTCCATTTGATGCAGATGTCACAGCAGAAGCTAGTGGTTAAGCAGATGGGACAAAATAAGTGTATAACACATAAAATAACCCTGGTTAGCTGTAGCTATATACACAGCAATTATAAGGGATGAAATCCAAAAAAGAAAGCATATGTACTCTTCTGATAGACTCCAGTACCGCACTAGTAGAGTACACACATCATTATCAGCTTGAAAATTCATGCAATAATCTGGGATTACCTACCAAGTAGTGAGGCAACACATATATTTCCTTCCCTCTCGTTCATCACTCAATCATTCGGCATGCCCACAAGCATGTAGAGTGCTGACTGTATATGACTATATTCCACGGGTGGAAGACACAAGTATATATAAGATATCAAACTACGAAAGGTCAAAACTTGTATGGATAGCCAAGAAAACAGCACAAATGCTTCGATTTGTCCTGTCCATATCAAGTCGGCTTCTTTACACGTAAAATTTTGAAAAAAAAAATGCCAATTACAAATCGATAAAACTAGTGATTACGTTACTCAAACTACATGGAGCATACGTTCATCATTTTCTACAACCAACCCCAAAACATGTATATCACCATAACAGTAAATAGATGGACATTGTAGCAGCAATAACTATACGACAAGCTGAGTAATTGTGTGAGAGTTCTGCCATACCTGAACATTGCTTTCCTCCATCAATATCTCCTTGGCCTTCTCACACAATGTTTTAACCTATCAATGCTCCAGTCAGTAAAGAATAGCAAATCTCCCTATTCCAAGAATTATACAGACACCAAACGCTCGATCACACCATGCCTAAGTAAAGAGACGCATTTAGCCCCCCATCATGGGATAACAAGAGTATCCCAGGATGAAACCTACAAGATGGAAAACACAGCACCTAACATAAAGCGGTAAGAATGTCGATTCAATGACAGGTACAGCCAGCATAAATCCAGGTGGAGTAGCATCGAGATGCCCAGCAGCAACAGATTCGGGCATCTATCACTTGAGCTGCTACAGTATATTCCGATCCAGCCAATCATCGGAGCTCATCAAGCTGCACTATTTATTGCGCGCCTCAGCGAAATACTCGATTCCGCAGCAGCACACGAGATCTACAACCGCCGGCTGACCCAAAAGCTACCACCTTTGCCCGAAGCGATCTAACCCTAGAGAAGCTCCGGCGCCGGGACCACCCATCCTAAACCTCCTCGATCCCGCCACGAATCCCCCCGTGGAGACGAATCAGACGCAACCATATGGAACGGGAGTTGGCGCAGGCTCACCTCCGTCTCCGGGAGCGGGCGGCACTCCATGAGCTGCTCGATCTGCGCGTCCAGGCCGCCGCATCCCCCGCCGCCACGCGAGCCCGCGGAGTCCTCCATCCGTTCTCCGCCGCAGGGACAGCGCCCTGATCTACCTTCCTCTGGTTGGAGCTCGCCGGCCAGAGCGCGGGCGGGAGGAGCTCGAGGGGAGGCGGGCGGGAGGAAGGAGGAGAGGAAGAGGAGAGAGGAGGGAACGAGACGAGACGGTCGAGTGTATGGAGAGAAGCGGGCGGGAGGGTGCGGGCCCCGCTACCTGTGGGGCCGACGTGTCAGTGAATTTCGTAAGGTGCAGGGCCCACTGTCAGTGGATTCGGAGGAGGATATGTCAGATGTGGAACCGGGTGGATGGCTCGGGCTGGCTGGTGGTCCGGACGGAGGAACGGAACGGGAGGCAACGGGACGGAGCTGGACAGGCGGTGGGCCCACTGTTTTTTTTTCAGAAGTGTTTGCTGTGCTGATTCGAACCTACTCCCTCAGTCCCTAAATATTCGTCGCCAGACAACAAATGGGATACCCAATGCAAGCCCCTACCGACTGTCTGTCATCTTCCTTCGCACGAAAGAGAACAGCGAGCCAGCCACCTCGTCCGATTAAAAAAAACTTGCCAGCTCTGGATCCGTGTCAGCTCACCACCTAGCCAACAGGAGTAGGCGGAGCAGCCCAGCTGGCGTAGGCTCGGCGGCCGGGGCGGCGAAGCATAGCCGCCGGCGCGGGCACAGCGGTCGGATTGGGCAAGGCGCTGCCACCAGCGGGGAGCCGGGGAGAAGCCGCTGTTGCGTGCACTCGACAGCCGTGCGAGGCGCTGCAGCCGCTCAGGCTCGGCATCCACGCGGCTCAAGCTCGACGACTGCGGCGGCGAGGCAGCGCCGGAGCTTGATTCACGGCCGCGCGTCCGTGCCCTCGGCCTCCGCGTCCGCTCCGCTCCGCCACGCCACGCCCGACCGCCGCTGCTCAGCCCCACCATGCCGCGCTCCAGCTCGACCGCGCCGCGTCGCCATATGCGCGCTCCCACTGAAGCGCCGCGCCGCCGCGGCCCGCCTTCGCTCGTCCTCGCCGGAGCTCGATTCGTGGGCTCGTGGCAGGTCGATATCCTCGCGCGCCCGCTCCGCTGCTCCCCGACCGTCCGCTTGCTCGCCGGGCCCGCGTCCTCGCCCTCGTCCTCCGTCCCTTCCGAGAAGCAACAGCGGCTCCATCCCTCTCCCAGCGACGAGCTCCCCGACGGCCATCTCCTGTCCTCCGCGAGGCGACGGCGACGACAGCTAGCTTCTGCTGCTCGCGCTCCACAGCGGCGGGCGCCACACGCCGGCGCGCACGAACGCCCTCCGACGACCCGCGCCGCTGATGCACCGTACCACGCACGAACATGGAGCCTTCATGACGCCTTCGCCTTGCCATGACAGGATCGCCGCACGATCTACTGCCGTAGCATCTCCATTGGTAACCACACTCAGGCCGCCACACAGCCTACCGATCTCGCCGCACCGCCACCACTCAATGCCATCACGCCGCCGGCCACCACCAGCGCGCCTCCGGTGACGGGGATAAATCCCATGACGAACTGGCTCTGATACCAATTGTTGGAACCGAGGATCGACGGACGATCACAAGAACACAAGAAACACACAAGTATTTTCGGCGACGAACGCCGCGGCCGCACTGACGGCCTGTATCTTGGCTATTGTTACATTGCTTCACTCGGCTCAACCGAACAAATGAGATTACACCGGGCTTTTATAGCTGCATGCCTAGCAACTGCCCCCTGCGGCACTCGCGCACGCACGCAATAGCTCCTGGCGATCCGGTCTTCACGTACCTGAGCCACCATACTCTCCACCGCGCAAGACCCGGACGCCTCCGCTTCTGGTGCCTGCAGCTACCTCAACTAATCACATGCAACAAACGCATGCACACACACGCTAACTAACCAACTGACTACCCTGAACCTATGCACGCACACACGAGCACGAACTCGTGCACCAGTACGCTAGGGACTCCCTCTAAACATGCTAACAAACTCAAACGAGAACACACGCACACACGCATGTTACACGCGACGCACACAGCACGCCAGGCACGAACCTTGACGTGGTTTATTCCTAACAATCTCCCCCTAAACCACGACCTCGCCGCCCGTCCTGCCGCACAGCACGCCGGCTCCTCGTCGCCTATCATGGGAAGCCTACCTTGTTCTTCTTTCTCAACGCCACACGGTGAGGTTCTTCTCCACCGGCGACACACGCCGTCGAAGCCCGCCACGGAACAGCGCCACACGCTGCCGCAGCCACCGTCTTCTTCCTCGGCGACACACGCCGAGCTTCTTCAACGCCGGCGCCACACGCCGGCGCGCACGAACGCCCTCCGACGACCCGCGCCGCTGATGCACCGTACCACGCACGAACATGGAGCCTTCATGACGCCTTCGCCTTGCCATGACAGGATCGCCGCACGATCTACTGCCGTAGCATCTCCATTGGTAACCACACTCAGGCCGCCACACAGCCTACCGATCTCGCCGCACCGCCACCACTCAATGCCATCACGCCGCCGGCCACCACCAGCGCGCCTCCGGTGACGGGGATAAATCCCATGACGAACTGGCTCTGATACCAATTGTTGGAACCGAGGATCGACGGACGATCACAAGAACACAAGAAACACACAAGTATTTTCGGCGACGAACGCCGCGGCCGCACTGACGGCCTGTATCTTGGCTATTGTTACATTGCTTCACTCGGCTCAACCGAACAAATGAGATTACACCGGGCTTTTATAGCTGCATGCCTAGCAACTGCCCCCTGCGGCACTCGCGCACGCACGCAATAGCTCCTGGCGATCCGGTCTTCACGTACCTGAGCCACCATACTCTCCACCGCGCAAGACCCGGACGCCTCCGCTTCTGGTGCCTGCAGCTACCTCAACTAATCACATGCAACAAACGCATGCACACACACGCTAACTAACCAACTGACTACCCTGAACCTATGCACGCACACACGAGCACGAACTCGTGCACCAGTACGCTAGGGACTCCCTCTAAACATGCTAACAAACTCAAACGAGAACACACGCACACACGCATGTTACACGCGACGCACACAGCACGCCAGGCACGAACCTTGACGTGGTTTATTCCTAACACGGCGAGGCGGACACAGACGGTGAAGCTCCAAGGTCCACACCCAGCTCGAGCTCGTCGGCGCCGACCGGCCGGGCCACCGGTCCGAGGTCGTCGGCGTGCTGCACCTCCGCTTCGGCTCGTGTGGCTCTGGATCTGAGGAACGGGAGGAGCTAGAGTAATCTTTTAGGGCACCCGCAACAACTATAGAGAGCATGCTCTCTATAGCCTTTCCACGTCAACTGTAGAAGGCACTATAGATGAGCTCCCCAACAGTTGTCTATAGTACCAGAAAGGACAAGACTTTTTAATTCAATCTCTCTCTCGTCTTCCTATCCTCGCACGAAAGTACCAGAAGGCCGGCGAGCTGCTTCGCTTCTGCTTGCGCGGCGGCCACGGCCCCTCCTTTGCATCCGCCCCCGTGCGTTGGCCGAGCGCTACCGCTGCCTCGTCCCGCTGCAGCGCCGAGCTCCGCATCCCCCGCGTCGGCGTCGAGCTCTGCCTCCGTCCATGCCGACGACCGAGCTCCCCAACTCCTCCAGCTCCGCCATCACCAGCTCGTCCGTTCTCCTGCACCGAGTCACGACCTCACCTGGCCCACCGTGGGGATCCGGCGAGAGGCAGTCGGGCTTGCGAGACCTGCCGCAGACGAGCTCGCCGTGGATGCCCTCCGGTGCGTAGGCGCAGCAAGCAGAGGCGGGGCGCGACCACCGGGCGGAGGCAGGTCAACGGCGACGAGGGCCACCCGCTTTCTCACCTGCGGCGATGTGGCTGAGCTCCGCCCACCAGCGGCGGCGCGCGAGGACGCCTGCTACCTAGACCGCCGCGACGTGGGCGCGTGGCCGAGCTCCTCCCCCCGCTGGCATCTAGACCTCCTCCCCGCGGCGGCATCTCCCCGCCGCCCGCCAGTGGCCTCGCCGGCTTGCTCTCTCCGGCGCCCCGTCCTTCTCCGCACGACGGCAACGGGTCGGGAGGGAGGCCCGAGGAAGGAAAGACGACGTGCGGAAGGAGAGAGGGGAAGTGGCGCTCGTGGTCGTGGTGGAACCCGCTCGTGTATGGAAAGTTGCGTAGCGACTCTCGCCAGGGCCAGCGACATGCTACTGTCTGCTACGTTCTCTTTCCTACATGTCCTACCTTCTCTCTCCTACATGGAATCTTATAGAGAGCCTAACTAGTACACCTGTTGCGGGTGCCCTTAAAAAGAAAAAGGAGCTGGAGTGGAGGGACCCGCCCATGTGCTGAGATGTTTTTGGTTCTGGAGTCCGGTACAGGCGTACAGCTAGGACCTGGCACGGCAGCGATGAGAGGAGGCAGAGGCTAGAGCGACGAATATTCAGGACGAACCGCTGTAGCTAAAACCACTAATATATAGGGACGGAGGGAGTACATTCTACTACAGGTCTACAGCTTGTATTAGTTCATTAGTTGTATATAGCTTTCAAGGTATATACATGAAGATATGTGCCCTTGGAACTGGATGTAGTCACAACTTGGTGAGTGGTACATGCCAGTTCCCCATTAAAAAAACTTTCACAATGGAAATAAAATGGCCATATCTAACTTTGTTAGGTTCTTTGTGATATACCTGTCCACTTATGTACAGCCCATCTCGGAGCTTCTTCTTTTCAAATAATTGACGACGCTGACGCTGGTTTGTTTCAAAAAAAATGCCGTTTCGAGTTACCCACTTAGAAAGCGTATATGTATCTTTAGCTAATTCTTCTTGAAAAAGTCGATTTTACTACTCGCACCAATTCATTTTGTTCGTTTAACTCCTTGAACGAAATTTAGTCACCGTAGGAGTCTTTCTGTCAACGGGTCAGACTAGGATTGAGGCAGGATTGAGTATTAGCCACTGGTCCAACAATGGTTATTCCATTCTGTTGACAACAATGATTAAATTCTGTAATAAATCTAAACAAATGTAATAGCAGTGCTAAGTCAAGGACTCAATCCTGAAAAGCTAAATTCCACCAACTGATGACCTACGATCTGATCGCAACTTTAAACCCAAGTTGCACGTGGAATAACAGAGAAAGAATAACCTCATGTGGCCGATTGGAAATAGTTCGAATGAGTAAATTGGCATTAAATTTATTTAGGGATTAAGCGGAAAAAGTTGATTTACGAGGGTAGGAAAATAGACTTTTAAATTATTCTTTTATTGATATAGGTGATATTTTTAGCAACATGCATGACTTCCGATGAAAACTGTTTTGTTTGAAAATGCTCTATCTATTTTACATTAGCCAGATTCCTAATCTTTCTATTGTCTTCAAGTTTTTAGTACAAAGCTAAGCATGCACAAGTTTTTCCTAATGACTTGTACATTTAGACCACAAAAGAATAACTTATAGATTTTAAGATTTGTAAATACCTGATCTTTATATATTTAAAAAGAAATACTTGTAGTACTCCCTCCTGCCAGAAATACACGAAGGTTTTTGCCTACCGGCATTCATCTCTCCGGTTAGAAAACGGACATGCATCTCCGACCGAAGAGGTGGGTACTAACTTGAAGCAACTGCTAAGATAATTAAAGCAATGCAAGAGAGCCAAACTCCACTATCTTTAGGGCATGTACAGCGCCCGCGCGCGCTGTAGCGCGCCGTCTTCACCAGGCGACGCGCGTCCGGATCCCGTGCGAGCGCGGGAACCCACCAAATTCAGAGAAGCGTGCGGGAGAGAGAGGAGGCAGAGGAAGACGACGAGCTCGGGACGGAGAGAGCACCGACGGGAAGTAGAGGCCTTGAGACCGGCCGCGCCGCCGCTCTACAGCGGAGGAGAGGCCGCAGGGGAGACGCCGCGCGCCGCCGGAGCTCCGCCGTCGTCGAGGCCACCACGCCCCCACCGCCGCCGTTGCAGAAAGCTCCGTCGACGCGCATGCACAGCCTCTTGCCGGTGGACGCTCGTGCGCACCTTCCCAGTGCTGCTTCCGCCTCCTAGCTTCTTCTCCACAGATCTGCCAAGGACACGGAGAAAGGATCCCAGGGCTGCGGCCTGCCTTCCTGCCATGGCCGCCACCAGCCATGGGCAGGGGCTGGATGCTGAGGATTTGAGGGAATCGAGCTGAGGATTGGATTGGGGGAAGAGAAACAGAGCTCTGGTCATGGCTGGTGAGAGAAAAGGAATCGTGCGCTCTCCTGTTTTTTTTGAGCGGCCGGCAGTGAAGATAAGAACGGCAGGTGAATGGATAGAAAGAAAAAAGAAAAAAGAAAAAAAAGAGAAAAATAATAAAGAATAAAAAAATAATAAAGAATAAATAAATAAAAATAAAATATATTGTAACCATGTCTGTCTTATTTATGTTAGATGTATTTTTTATCACATAGCCACACAATGTCATACACAAATATATTTGTAGTTGATCTTAAACTATATGTAAAGCATTAAACACCTTACAGACGGTCTCTCTGTTTGTGGGTTGTATGAGTCTCTCTGTTTGTGGGTTGTATGAGCTGTCTGTATATCTGTCTGTATGTTAAAATCGAGGTTCACAGACAACTCGTCGTTGTGGGCTGTACATACCCTTAACGAAGTCGCTAGGCTGTCACTGCCGGTAATAATCCGGAAAATTAATTTTTATCATTCTAGTAACTACTATAGGCGACAACTACATTTGGCAAGAGAAGCGCTTTTAGTTTTTTTTTTGTTCGAGGAGAAGCTTACATGTGAGCATTTTTGCTTGAACGTACGCCAGGCATGTTTGCTTGAACGTTTGCCCTTGTCTAGTTCCCAAATTTGGGGCCAAGCCCCTTGTAGTGTGTGCACCACTGTAGCATTTCGTTTGTATTTGTAAAAAATTATTTAAAAATTGATTAATTAGACTCAAAATGTTCGTCTCGCGGAGTACAACAAAACCGTACAATTAGTTTTTAATTTCATCTACATTTAGTACTCAACGCATGTGCCGATATTTTGATATGATGAGAATCTCCGCATAGTGAACTTTGAGGATGGAATTTCAAATCTAAACAAGACCAAGCAACCAAACAAAAAGCTCCAGCCTATGCCCCCTTACACATCCCGCCAAAGAAATAGGCAAACAAAGCTTCGACATGGTACTCTTCTGAGCATTTTTTTTTCACTAGGTGAGGCCAACAGAGGGGCCCACCGGTGCCACCTTGGCGGCGTGAGACGCACCACAGAGGGGCTGCGCCTCACCGTGCACGCCGCCGGGATCGATCGAACCTGGGCGGGTGCGCTCCCACACCTGGGAGGCACACCAACCGAGCTATGCCCGGTTTGCGGAAACATCACACTATCAATAGGTCAGCATCTGAGCATCACACATCACACTATCAATAGGTCAGCGGAAAAAGTACCTTCTTTCTGTTTTGGTATAGTGAGATCACACAGGCTTTCCAGACTTTGATTAACTCGCAATATTCTAATTGATTTGTCTTATACTAGTACAATATTTGTTGCAACAAAATCATAAATATTGGAAAATATTTTCAGAAGTTAACCTAATTATATCATTTTCATAGAACAAAATTTACATAAGGGGTTAGTCATTGGTTGAAAATTACAAGGTTTGGACATTAAAATACACACACTCCTTACAAAAAGAAATAGAAGAAGCAAGTTTTGAGCAAAGATATGAGAGCCAAGCCTACCCAAAATCAATCAATTGCCTGCCTAAGTTTTTCTGCAAATTTACCATGCAAATGAACTAGAGGAAAATAAAATGGAACTATAAGCAATTTTGGCATCGAACTAGATGATGGATAAATTTGGAGGTCAAAATTTCCCACAAAGTAGCAAATTAAACTTCAGCTCTCATGTGTTTCAAGTCTCTTTCAGAGCAACAGACAAGGCGAGAGAACTAGATCCATGATCCAATTTTAGCTATCTTGAAAGTAAAAAAAGGATATACTAAAAACTAAAGAAAATCCATCAAAAAACTATTGAAATTTTAACATAGTTGTGTTAAACGTGATTAGCAAAGTACAGGCTGGAGCAAATTGATCTTTTGACACTTAACAACTAGATTTGCTGATTTCCCACATTGGAGTGTTCGATGTTTGCTTCGTGTGATACTGTGATTGACATTTGGTCCTTTTAATCGATTTCATTCTTCTTCTATATATGTGCTTTTGTCACTTTTGGAAGGACCGTCTTGCCCTTTATGCTAGTCGATGCACTTCTTGCTGTCAGTCGGGAATCTCATGGTGCCGTTCCTTGGGCGTTTGGAGAATGAACCTTGGCCTTGGGCATTGGGTTGGGGTGGCATTGGCGATTAGAGAGAAGGGAAGGGATAAATTGGAGCTGAGCCGCTGAGCATTACACACCAGATGGAACAAGCAGAAAGGAGAAGAGCAATATGGTCTAGTTGTGGCACGCGTATGGATTGTCCGGGACCAACTGTTGTGGCCTGATCTTCTCAAAGGATCTTCGAAACTTGATAACTATCGATGCATGACTTGACGGTCAGGCGGCACACAACGAGATCTTGCACACATGATGAACAATTTAGACAATGCACCCTTTCCACGTGCCGATATAGCCGTCAAAGCAACCACGTCGTGTAGACATGAAAGTACAAACTGGGTAAACTGCAATTCGGCATTTACAACTCCTTGAGGAACAAGTTGTAAGTCTATCAAAGTTTATGTGCGATTAACTCAAAGTTGTATTATTCTGAGAATAGCAGCCAAAAAGCATTCAACCAATATTGTAGAAGTATAAACATTGGTAATATTTTAGTTAAAAGCGCTTAGTGTTTTGAGTGTCAATTTGACGAAGGCAAAATCCGCGATGTCATTTTGAGAGCAAAAGATTGATTTTGTCATACATCTCCACACAATTTTAGTCACCCGGTGGTCCTTGCCAGATCAGGAAAGGATGACATTTTTTTTTTGCAGCACGTATAAGTCTGATCAGGATGCTACGTTTGTTTATGAGCAATACCTTTGCTGTTGCATGATGCGGCCATGCAAGATGCATCATTGCTTGAACGGACCGTTTTGTCGAGGTGTCCCACTAAAGCTATGCCAATGCATGCTAGGAACTAACAACTTTTAATCATTTGATTTGCTTCTTTATATAAAAAATAATTTGATTTGCTTTTCCTGTCACGATGGATTCAAACATTTCCCGTAGAAGCGGAAAATTTCTCGTTGTCTATATAAAGAACTCAATGGTTCATCTTTTAGAGGGAGAATCTCCTCATTTGATAGATTCATTCCCCCCCTCTCTCATTGAAATTCCCAACAAAGTTTGTTCTCTGTTTTCACCTCCACTCCAAGCGACATTGAAGTGATATTTGTATTTTTCTCTATTTATAATATTTATTTATGACATGTTTCTTTTAAAGTTGCAATTTATATAACAATTTTATAAAATAGGAAAAATTCTGTATAGACCCTTTTAGAAAAAAAACTAGAGATTATGTCCAAACCGCGCTCCCTTGTGATATACTCCGTACTTTCATAACCAGTTGCCGACCATTTGCTGCATTGTTTGTTAGGAGAGAAACCACAAAGAGGAGAGATCGAGAGGAGGGGAGATAAGCGAGTCTGGGAGAGATTTTTTACCTTTGCATTTTTACTTTACAACCCTTTTTTAATATGTTTTCATATAAAGGTCCTTTAGAAAGGAAAAAAGGACGTAAAATTAAATAGATTATCATGGCAAATTGTATTTGTTCATCTTGTCTACGATTGATCTCATTTGAATAAAGAAAAGAAACAAAATAGTACATAGAGATCTTATTCATTAAATAGTTTATAGACAGCTAAATATGTATGACATGTTAATTGAAATAGACAGCAATACACAGACAACAATTGTCTAAAATGTTATACATCCCCTCATATTACTGGTGAACTTTCTTAAAAATCTTGATTCCTCGACAACTCGGTCTGACAAATCGTGTTAACATCCACAGACCCATAAACCAATTGTGACATGAGAAGATCTTCTCCTTTTTCATTAGAGAAAAAATAAACAAGAAAAGATACTCGAAGTGTAGAACACGGCTTTGGGTCAGACACGCAAAATTCAAAGCCAGCCTCACAAAACCCAGAAGAGTGTGAGAGAGAGACAGAGAGGTGGACGGCGACCGGTGTCTGGTGAGACTCTGGGAGGCTGACTACGCAAGTCCACACCTGTCTACTACTACTGCCGGCAATTAATTAATCAAATGAAAACCCGCTCCCTTTCCGCCCTCATTTCCCTGATCCCACCGGGGTTTTGGCCAGAAAAACCAACAGCCCCCCCTCCTCTCCTCTGCTCCTCCCACCCCTTCCCGGCGACCGACCGACCGACGCGCGGCTGCGGCGAGAGACCGGATTCCTCCCCGCCCGATCCGGCGATGGAATCCACGTCCAGGCCGCCCCCGCCGCCCGGCGCTGGGGTCCGCGTCCGCGCCCCGCTGGTGAGCTCCGCTCCGCTTCCGTTTCCCTCTTGTTCGTCGCTCAGAGGCGCGGTTCTCTGTTGGGATTTGTAGGGGTTGTCTCGGGGGTAAAGACGCGGACTTTGGGTGAAAGCTTCGATCTTTCGGCTCGGGGATGGGGGTTCCGGCGTACGGGATTGGGGGTTTTGATGGATCCCGTCGCGATTGGGGGTCTGGATCTGAGTAGTTGGCTACTTGTGGGCGGGGGCTCTGGTTCGGTGATTTTTGCGGCGTTTTTGCGCCACGGGGCCATGGGAATCCGCTAGGAAGGACTGAAGGACCGGGGAAATGGTCTATATACTGCATCTGAATTCTACCGCGCAATCTGTCAGTACCAGTATCGCTTGACTGCTTAAGTGGAGTACTATCATAGTTTTGATTTGTAGATTGTGCTTATCCTTAAGAAGTAGGATAGTACTACTATATTGGATTTGCAACTTGTGATGTTCAAGTTTGGTTTTCTATAGTTGTGATTGTTCAGTGTGCAAGTACATTCAGCGCAGATTGCATGATATTGTGTTATGCTGTAAATTGCATAATCTGTTCCTAATCGATGGACTGGGATTTCTTCTGCATTTATCCAACTCATGTTATTAGATATTCATTATTTTTAGGTGCATCATGTTATCTTCTTGTGTTTTGTCAATTCAAAGGAGTTAGTATCACAAAACAATGCAGCTAGACTTCTGTGTGGCTTGGTTGTAACTGGGGCTGAAAAGTAGTTACAGATCGGTATTGGCCAAGCCAAAAAAACTATAGATAATCAACCTTTTCTGTACCGTTTCATGAGCAACTGCAATGGTCCTGGGACATTGGTAATTGGTTCAGTTTTTTCCCAACCAGTTGTAGAGCTAGGTCCTTGCCTGGGACATCAATTCAGGTTCTGTGATCAACTGATCATGACCTTTAACATGTACTGTGATTTCTTTTCTGGATTTGGTTCCATAAATTTTGATGTCCTTGAATTGGGAGAACTACTGTTAGTATCACAAAACAATGCAGCTAGACTTCTGTGTGGCTTGGTTGTAACTGGGGCTGAAAAGTAGTTACAGATCGGTATTGGCCAAGCCAAAAAAACTATAGATAATCAACCTTTTCTGTACCGTTTCATGAGCAACTGCAATGGTCCTGGGACATTGGTAATTGGTTCAGTTTTTTCCCAACCAGTTGTAGAGCTAGGTCCTTGCCTGGGACATCAATTCAGGTTCTGTGATCAACTGATCATGACCTTTAACATGTACTGTGATTTCTTTTCTGGATTTGGTTCCATAAATTTTGATGTCCTTGAATTGTGAGAACTAGTTCATGAAAGACATTGCCTTTGATAGTAATGCTTCTAGCCCTCACCCCTCGTAAAGTTATAATGTTGAACTATGCCAACTCATCTTGGGGACAGGATATGCCTCGCGTTCATGATTTTTGATGCATTAATGCCCACACCTATACCGATATATTAAATATGGCATTGTAATTCGTAGGAAACATGATTTAGAACTATTTTCTACAATCGAAGCATCCTACAATCGCCATTCCTCCAGGTTGTGATTATTGATGGTATTTTATTTAGGAGATATGAACAAAAGGAACATCTAGATGTAAAGAAAGGAAGCTATCCATGGTGGCGTGGTGCTATGTTATATCTGGTGCTTCATTTGTAGCATTTTGGATTTATTGCTTACTTCCTTTGTTTATGTCAAGAGTTGGAACTCTAAAAATCCTTATAATCTATTTGATGTTTTATTATTTATTATTTACTGTGATTTGCTTTTCTACCCATATAACTTCTAAGTATTTGTTTTTTCATTGGCTGCCAGGTGGAGTCTGTCTCCTGCTACTGCAGATTGGACACAGGCCTCAAAACTGTCGTTGATGCTAGAAAGTTTGTTCCTGGTGCAAAGATGTGCATGCAACCCGAGGTCAAACAAAACAAGCGCAAGTCAAGGGGGTCAAGGAAGGAAAGGTGCAGAACTCAAGCACCACTTTTACCTGGCCTTCCTGATGACCTTGCTATTGCCTGCCTTGTCTCTATGTTGCTGGTGGGGAGTGTGAAGGAATACAGAGGACACTGCAGTCTGCAGAAGTTTATGATCCAAATAGGAACAGATGGGCCTGCATTACCGAAATGAACAATGGCATGGTGCCTTTCATTGGAGTAGTATATGATGGCAAGTGGTTCCTAAAGGGGCTTGATTCCCATCGCCAAGTGACCAGTGAATTCTACTTACCATCATCCAATGCCTGGTCAACAATCGATGATGAGATGGTTACAGGGTGGCGGAACCCGAGCATTTCCTTCAATGGCCGGCTCTATTCAGCTGACTGCCGGGATGGCTGCAAGCTTAGAGTTTATGATGACAGTACAGGAACATGGACAAGGTTCATGGACAGCAAGCACCATTTGGGTAGCTCACGTGCCTTTGAAGCTGCAGCATTGGTGTCACTAAATGGGAAACTTTGCATTATCCGGAACAACATGAGCATAACTCTTGTTGATGTCTCGGACCCAACAATGAGTGTCGAGACGGATAGTGCACGCATGTGGGAAACAGTTGCTCGGAAGGGCCAGCATAGGTCGTTTGTGGCAAATCTGTGGTCTACCATTGCAGGGCGGAACTTGAAGAGTCACATTATTCACTGTCAGGTGCTGCAAGTTTAAGGGAAGATTTTGTAAATGGGAACATGACAAAGATGTCCTATGCATGAACAGGATCAGATCAGTGGAAAAACCCTCCATTAAGAGGTAGTTTGATCCAATAGCAGAGTCATGGCAAGGAAAAGCTCATTGCTGCCCAACCAATTTTGTTCATTTGAGAGCGGAGAGATTCAATTACATTCGGCAGCATTGGAAGACAATTGTGGGAGAATGGTTTACTTGAAACTAGAAAGCGAGAAGAAGCTTCCCTAGTGTAATGACAGACCATTTGGTGGCAGACTGCGAAAATTAATTGTTGCATATATCGTCCTATAAGTTAGGGTCTCCATCATACTATCAGTAACATCCTGTATCTTACTGTGTAAAGTCGATATATGATGTAGGGGCAGACTAGCTAGACTCTAGGATTAGAAAATTAGTCAGGGTAATCCCTACTGTGCTTCAAATTTTATTTGCAATGCCTGTTATGCCTGATATTTTGTACCAATTCTATGCGGATAATGGATGGATTTGTTGTTTTAGGCATGCAATTTCCAGTTGTACTGTGCATTTGATGAAAAGGACGTACGTGGTGTCTTATGTAGCACATGCATTGGATTACCATTCTGTTTGGATTTCTTTTGACAAGATTTTGATATGCTATCATGGGCTAGCCTTTTCTGTTCAGATTTGGTTAGATTGCAGATTGCCCTCAGATAACAAATGGCATGGCCTATTATCTGGTTCATAATGTCGCAACAACAACCATCGGTCACTGATGCTTGACTAAAAAGAGGTAAAGATCACGTAATATATCCACTTCTCTTAAGAAAAGCAAATCAAAATCATGTGCCAAGATGAGAATACCGGAAAAGTTTAAGACACTTGATTCCATTTTACTCGAAGTATGCATGTGTTGTCTCGAATTTATATGACCCATTTAACATATAATATGAAAAGTAAAGTGCACCAACAGCCACAGAACAATTTATGGCTGTATAATTTTAGTCCAATAAGTTGCAAAATATGCAAATAGATGTATGCATGAGCTTCTCAAATATAAATATGTGAATGCATGGCCATATGTATGTCATCGGTTGTATTTTGCCACGCTGGCCACCCATCGAAATTCAAGATGTATGTTGTTTGAAATCTAGAATAGAACAATTATATAGAATCCAGACTAAAATTTGGTTTAGAATTTCTCTACACTATAAAATTGCATTACATGATCCAGCCAACACCGATCACTTCCTCTTACCCTTGCTTGCCCATGACTGTTGCTCTCTTCTAGGGCTGGACAAAATGCTCGAAGCTCGTTAGCTCGCACGGATCGCAGCCGGCTCGGTGCATATTCCTAACGAGCTAAGCAGGAGTTTTTGCTCGTTAGTATAACGAGCGAGTTCGAGTCGGCTCGTGAGCCAAATGAGTTAGAAGGTTTAATGGACTAATAAGTAAATTATTAATTAATAATAATATATGTATACTATATGCATACTTCTAAATGATGTTATGATTATATTCTATAATTATAGTATGATAGAGTAGATCTTGAAGGTATTAACACCATATAAATACTATAATTTTTTATATTATATATATTATTGTGGCAATTTTAGATTTAACTCTAACTCGCGACTTTAATGAGTCAGTAAGCTCACGAGCTTAATGAGCCGAGCCGAGCCAGGATTTTTGCTCGTTTTCTTAACGAGCCGAGCCGAGCTGGCTCGTTTGGCTAACGAGCTCGAACGAGCCGAGCTGGCTCGACATCCACCCCTACTCTCTTCCTCCTCATATTGCTAGTTCAAACTCTAACCGTGACTTTAGAGCCATCAGTTCAAACTCAACTCCCCGGATATTTAGGGCCATTTCTTTGCTTGGAAGCCATGGCATGACCAAGAGGAGCAGTGGAGGTTCACCGCGTCACCCACTGGGCCGCCACCATATGCCTAATCTGCTGACAGGCTGCATCACAAGATGGCAGAGCTAGGGATTGGACCAAAGTGAGTGTTAGCCATAATCTTGACTAGTGCATCTATTGCTGGCAGTAGCAGGCAGTAGATGGCAAGTAGTGGTTGTATTAAAGTTGCATTTTGGCAACAATAGCAAGTAAAAGTCAAATTGGTATTGACTACTTTGAGGAGCATACATGATCATTATAGTTGGATCATGATGTCTCTAGATTCCTAGGTGTTGCTTAGTTATAAGTTGAGGTTGTATAAGTAAATTAGGAATTTACTACTAGCTAGTGGTTAGCTAATGGTGAGTTGTCACTATGTATGACGGTTCGTAAGTCCTATAAAAGGACATGCACCCCATAGTCTATGTAACCTTTGTGAGTTGAGTAAAGAGACATTACTAGCTCCATTGGTTCCTCTCCTCTCATCATGTTTCCTCCATCCACAGAGAGAGTGAGTGTGTGGCTGGCTGGCAGGTTGCCTTAGAGGACTGCCAGGGTGTAGGGTGTAGGAGTTGCTGGAGCCGGAGGCTTGTTGGCTAACCGGAGGCAACCATAGGCACTCTAGAAGGGGCTGATCAAGTGGATCAGTTCTAGATAGGTTGCTGCGGCAACTAGTGTGTGTTTCTGCGTGAAACAAGGGTGTTGGTGTGTATCTTTGGTAGAGTGAACTGGGCCAACAGTGAGAAGCTAATTAAGATTTTTCCTAAGCTTATAGGCTTATAGTTCTTTTCTTGCTATCTTTCTTGAACTTTATTTTCTTGCTATCTTTCACCAGGTACTATTTAGACTGTATGTTCCTGTGGTTATGTATTGATACCTCTAAATAAATAATTAATTCGTTTGTAAATGCCGTATGAATTGAATCTGCTAAAAACAATAACCTCTTCCCCCATTACTTCTTGATAGTTCACAATATAACTACTAGCTTGCACTTGCACATACATTGCCAGCAAAAAGCGCTGAGATACTCGGCAAATGCCAATGGTCGAAATGGTTTTCGACGACCTCGCTTAATGCAGGAAATCCCTAGCGGCGCGCCGTCTCCCAGGGGGGCGACTCAGGCGGCTCGGCCCCCCACCGCCGCCGCTCCCCCTCCCCACCCTCTGGCCATCCTCGCCGTCGCCGGAGCAGGGACCCGGAAGCCCGTGGACATGCTAGGAAGGCGACGGCGGGGCTCTCTTCCTTCGGCAGTCCGCGGTTCCCGGCCGGCGGCGCGAGATTGCTGGCGGCGGCGGTGAGATCCGGGTCCCTGCGGACCGGAACCAGTCCCTCCGCAGGCAGATCCGGCCAGGGCCACGGCGGCTCGGCCTGGGGGATCGCCGGCGCGGGCGGCCAGGCGCAGTGATGGCCCGCGGCATGGCAGCGGTGCTTGGTCGCCGGTGCGGCCGGCGGCGGATCTAGCGCGATGGATTCGGCCTTGGTATTGGAAGGGCTAGCTCCGGACTTTACAACTACATCTGGTGATGACAGCTTCAATTTTGCCTTTCCTTTTCATATAGATCAAGAGACATGAGTCACCTTGGCTTCATTCGTGGATTCTCGTACTCAAAGACGGATTTCATCTGCAATTTATTCCTGGTGGATTATGCACGGGTTCCCAGCGGTTACTTTGTAGCATGGTATCTCAGGTTATGAATTTAGATGGTCTGCCGGATTTGGAGTTCGTGGCCGTTTAAAGTGGGTTAGGGCTGGTCTATATGGAAGCATTGGCCTGGTAAGAAGGGGGAAGCAACACGGTGTGACTTGGTCGTGGTGGTAATCGCTACTAATTCATCGGTTCCGGGAAGAAATTCTTAGGTCTGACCTTAATTGGTTGAACCTGGCAGTGATCTTGTTGAAGGCATTGCTTGGATTAAGATGAATTACTCCCTCGTGAAAATATTTGATCTGATCTTAATTGGTTGGGTCATTACAGCGTCGGCACGTGCGCGTGCCATTTCCTCGTTGGAGGCGTTGTATCGGGAGCCTACTTCATAGTTCAAGAGTTGCTTTGGTTTGTGAAGCGGATGAAGATGAATGTTCTTGTGGTAGTTTGCTAGGTCATGGTGCTCTCATTTTTTTTTCTTTTTCATTGGCTGTGTGCATCTTAGTTATGCAGAGGCCGTGTTGGATCTTACATAATTGTATCATCTCGATGTAATTGTCTAAGATCAATAAAGCTTCCCTTTTCTAAATAAAAAAAACATTGCCAGCAAATGTATGTACGTGAACTATCATCCAATGTATGTATGGCCTATATGATAGAATGACATGTTAGTTTAGAATTAACTAAAATGTGATATTTGTACATGCTACGGGCTCTACAAGGAATCGTCCATGGACATGTGAACATTCAGATAAATGGCTAGGACAAACAAGAATATTTTTATACTAGGATCGTAATAGAAGCCACTCCATGCACAGATGCATACGTCCAAATTCATCTACGTGTACTTTTTTTTTTCATAGTACTGGAAGTATCGGCCGTTTTATACCCACACCGAGCATTTGCTAAGCCGTGACGCGCGTACTCGCTCCATGTCAAATTAATCATGTCCAAGATCTCTTACAAGTTAATGACCTGCACAGCTTTGTATTATTTGAGTAGCAAACAAATCATGGCCAACAACTTGCGCAACTGGCCACATATATGCTTAGTCCTGGATAAGTTAAACATTGAAAGATAGACGTCTCACAGAAGATGGTACGTATTTAAACATTTAGTCTCGCTCCATGGATCGATCTGGTTGCCAGAGGTTAACTCAACAAATGACGAACTCAAAACCCCCAGGTCAAAAATTATACCAGAAATTAGCCAGCTGCAAATACCAGTGCTAGTTCAAAAATCGTATTGATTAGTAATGGTTTTTGAACCGGCGGTGATTAGACAACACACAAGCACACTACTGGACGGATCACTCTAACATCTGCACCGGTTGGGAACGGTGATAAAGGCCCTGCCACGTAGCACCGGAAGATCAACCGGTGCTAAAGAGTCTGTATTTATTTTTCTTTACTTTTTTCAGCAGAGCCATACATGTACGTTTATATATAAGTATTATGCTACGTATTCAAATACGTATTCAGCCGGTAGTACTATATATTCATATTAGCTAGACTCGTATAATCAAAATAAAAGACATATGTGAAAGGGCCTCTAGCCTAGTGGTTAGAGAACCTGAGTAGCATCTAGCAGACTCAAGTTCGACTCCCTGTGGGAGCGAATAATTGGGTTTGGAATAAAAAATATAAAAAATAGGCAGGGCTTCCCCTCCCGACTTCGGAAAAAAATAAAATAAAAGACATATATATTACAATTTAGATAACTGACTAGAGTTATATATTTCAACCGTATATTACAACTCAAGATATCCAACTGAGGAACGACTTGAGCTGATCTCCTCCATGGGGACATGAAATTCTCTTCGGAGATTTACGACCTCGTCCCAAATCCATCCGATGAGCTGTTCTTTAATTGCGCCGATTCTATCTTGCTCGAGACTATCTTCCTTCAGCGTCATCATCTATAATCTGCAAATAATTAAAAATATTAAATCCGCAAAATTGAAGACAATAATTATGCACTAAATAATCATTTATTATAAAATAAATGCTTTACTTACAAATACAAACATAGTAATTATTAAATGGAGCCCTCTATTTATAAATGATCATTTACTATACAACAAAGTGTTTTACTTATTGATACAAACATAGTAATTATTAAATGAAGCCCTCTATTTGTAAATAATCATTCATTATAAAAAAGTTCTTTACTTATTGATACAAATATAGTAATTATTAAATGAAGCTGTCTATTTCTAAATAATTATTTATTACAAAATAAAGTGCTTTTCTTAGAAATATAGTAATTATATCAAATTAAAACCTGAAAATGTGTTTATTCTTACGTACCATAATATTATGGTGAGTCAACTTTTTCGTCCCCCAATTGTACATGTTATCGCAAACATAGTATGCACATAAACTATTTCCCGACCCCTGTTGGCAACACTGTCGATCAGAAAATAAAGTTGAGTAAAATTCATATAATAGATTACTCGAGACCTACACGTACAAATCAATTTACCGGAAAGCCAGTCTTCCATGTGAGTGTTTCATGGATCATATCCGGGTTATCTTGACGAAACTGATCCCACGCCCCGCGAACAAAAAATTTGAGTTAAGTCATTGTGAGTGTAAGGGCAGAATTAATTAGTGAAAAATATATGTCACATTGTAAACATGTCAATGATGTTCTGGTAAAGATATGTTGGAGACTTCAATGAATCAAAGACGTGGATCAGACCTCGGTCAGGACACACTATGATTAGGATCTAGTGAAAATTTTATACATGTATACATTATAATGATAAATAAAATTGAATAACAATAGTATGGAGTCCATAAAATTTTGTACAGCCACTATAAGTAGATACATGTATAGGCACTCACCCGAAGTTGAACGACAATAGTATGGAGTCGCAAATTTTTGTTTTTGGAGATACTTGTATAAGTTTTGATATGTTTCCTTTGGGTTAATTGTAATCATTTTGTCATTTATCCTTGTCGGATCCATGTAACCAACGTCAAATATTCCTTGCCTCCGTTATCTTTGAATCTCCATTCTGCGTGTTAAGCAACAAAGGCAGTGTCAGCATAGACCCGCTCCTAGCCGTTGGACCCGGTGCTAATGCACATTTAGCACCGGATCCAAAATATGCCGAGGCATTTGAGCGGGGAGGATGTTGAGTTCTTTGGTAGCGGCACTACCGGAATCAGGTAGTTCGCCATGTGTCGGTGGCAAAGACCCAAAAGCACACGACAAAGCCTTTGGCATGTGTGGCTCACGGCAAAGCCTCGACGGCAACAAGCTGCGACGGTGAAGAGGGCTTTACTTTAAGCCATATTTCGGGCACATGGCAAAATAAAGAAGGTAACGGCACTGGCTGCCGTTTGAACCTTTGCTGTGTGCCCACGGGCACACGACAAGCATTGACCCGATCGTGGCCACGACCAGGCCGGAGGTGGCCGCCGCCAAGGCGCGGCCAGGTTTGCCGTGTGCCAGGGTCAGGGGGCACGACAAACATTGGCCTGGGCATGGCCGCAGCTAGACCACGCGTGGCAGTGGCCAGGCCGGGGGTGGCCGCGGCCAGGGCGCGCAGACAGGTTTGCCGTGTGCCTAGTGGCTGGCACACGACAAACAGAAGAGTTAGAGTTTGTCGTGTGCTAGAAGAGTTAGAGCTTGCCGTGTGCCATGTTTATGGCACACGACAAACATTGGTCACTCGATGGCACAATTTTTTTTTGACAAAGTTTGTTGTGTGCCCGCTCGATGGCACACGGCAAAGCCCTGGGGCTGGGGTGGGGCCAGGTGTTGGGGCTGCGGTTGGCTACGGCCGGGGCGGGGCTGGCCGCGGCCAGCGGGCGGCCAGCTTGGGGGGCACATGGCAAACCATAAAAATATTTGAATATGCACTAAATAATGCCTATAGTTGTGGGAAACAAAAAAATGTATCTTTATAAAGCCTTGATGTTACTGAAAAGATCGATTTAGGCATTCTTCAAAAAACAATTCCAAGAAGTAATGTCCTTAGTCTATTCTAGTATTGTCCAAATGTACTAGAAGAAATCGTCCAAGGATTAACTATAAGCACATAGCATGAAAAGATCATATGCTAGAAATCACAAGATATCACACTAAGATAAAATACATCCTAATCCATAGCTTGCAAGAAACTAAAGACACGAAAGTAAGAGCAAATATGAAACACGGAATGTAAATAGAGAGACACAAGCCAACCATATCCCCGCCCCCCACCCCCAATGGTATTGAGGAGTTGACGTTCCCCCCTAGTCCAAGTTGATACTCCCACTTAAAGATATGCCTCCTTAAATTCACTAAGAACTCAAGTGCTCCACTAAGGATGCAGCTTGGTGCGGTGTGTAGGCCTGTCTCTTATACACATCTGCCCTGGGGCTGGGGTGGGGCCAGGTGTTGGGGCTGCGGTTGGCTACGGCCGGGGCGGGGCTGGCCGCGGCCAGCGGGCGGCCAGCTTGGGGGGCACATGGCAAACCATAAAAATATTTGAATATGCACTAAATAATGCCTATAGTTGTGGGAAACAAAAAAATGTATCTTTATAAAGCCTTGATGTTACTGAAAAGATCGATTTAGGCATTCTTCAAAAAACAATTCCAAGAAGTAATGTCCTTAGTCTATTCTAGTATTGTCCAAATGTACTAGAAGAAATCGTCCAAGGATTAACTATAAGCACATAGCATGAAAAGATCATATGCTAGAAATCACAAGATATCACACTAAGATAAAATACATCCTAATCCATAGCTTGCAAGAAACTAAAGACACGAAAGTAAGAGCAAATATGAAACACGGAATGTAAATAGAGAGACACAAGCCAACCATATCCCCGCCCCCCACCCCCAATGGTATTGAGGAGTTGACGTTCCCCCCTAGTCCAAGTTGATACTCCCACTTAAAGATATGCCTCCTTAAATTCACTAAGAACTCAAGTGCTCCACTAAGGATGCAGCTTCTCCAACTCCAGAATGTTGAGCTCGAGCCATATACAATGCCACCAGAGCTTTGGGGCTCCCACAATCTCGGAGAGCTCAACAAGATCACAACGCCACTAGTATGACTCGCTAAGAGTTGTCAGCCTGCAAGAATAACAAGTTCTTGAACTCTTACTTGACCATCACTAAGCACTAGAAGCAGGATGCACAAAATCTTGGACAAAGAACTTGTGGGTACAATCATTTATCTACTTGATGTCTCTCCAAATGATGAAGATTTGGCTTCAATTCTGTTCTTCTTTGGCTCTTGAATACAGGTTGCTGAGGTCTTCAAGGGTGCAAGAAGTAGTGCAAGAGTACATATAAGGGGGTAATCCACCTGAGGTAGCTGTAAGTAAAGAGTCCCTTAAAAGGCAAGTACCCCCAGATTATCTGACGCTTAAGCTAAAATGGCCCATCGGATAATCTGACCACTCTGAGCAGCCACATGACCATTGCTAAGTGAAAAGTCGCTAATCAAAGTGGCCGGATTATCTGATGGGCCATTTTAAGCTTAAGTGTCAGATTATTTGGTACTTTATTTTTGTCTAGAACTTGTCCAATTCAATCAAGCTCGAGTTCTATTGCTTCTTTCTTGTTTTCATAGACTTGGCTTGATTTGAATAAGCTTCTCGAAGTGTATTTTGGACCTAGTGTGCCTCAAGCTATTCATTTGTGCACAATCAAGCTACTAACTCGTTAGACTCTTTGTAGTATGGTCAAAAGGTATAAAACACAAGGACCTAAACCTAAACCAAGTGTCTTTCATCTCCTTATGACACTTGGACTTAAACTTGTCCTTAATCTTCTCATGATGACCACATATAGTCTTAGCTTGAGGAGTATTGACATGGCTCTATTCACTTTGTATTGCTTTTAATTTTGCTTTCAGTACTCCCCCAAAATGAATATGTGACATATGCAATGATTAAATCCTGCAAAACTAAGCTTGTCAAACCCACATATATTATTGTCGGATCTAAGACTCGGCAATCCACTAGGGGATACCCGAGTGGTAGATTTGTAAGAGGGGAATCGCCGAGTTGAGTAGCTTAAAGGTGACACAGGGGACCAAGTTTAGACAGGTTCGGGCTACCCGGAGGTATAATACCCTACGTCCTGTGTCGGTTGGTGCTCGATAAATGTAACACCCTAAAAATGCCTATTTAAAATTTTTAGTAACTAATTTAATTATTTAGTTGTGCTCATATTTAATATAAGGAAAAAGTAATTATTTATGAGAATTAAAAGCAAATATAAGGAGTAGAAACATTTTTGTTGCATTCATGCTGGCTGCATTGAGTTTTGGTTGTGTGCAGTTCAGTTGGAATTTAAACCTAGTTTAAATTCGAATTTGAATTGCGTCGTTTGAAGCTTTAGAATAGTTGTTTTGGTTTGAATCCAGTTTTCCTCCCCAAACTCTTTTTCCAAGTCAAGCTTTCCCCCTCATTTTCTTTTCTAGCTCGGCCCAACCGCCAGCAGCTCGCGCTCGGCAGGCCCAGCTCGCATGCGCGGCCCAGCAGCCATCCCCTCCCTCTTTTCTCCCGAGCGGCCCAGCTCGCCCCACCTCCGGCCCGTTTCGCCTCAGCCCAGCACCCGCAGCCGGCCCACTCCCACGCTCAGTGCCAGCCAGCCCGCCTCGTCTCTCACTCGCTGACGCGCGGGGCCTGCCCGTCAGGGTCGTCCCCGACCTCCCGACCGCGCCGGACTCGGGTGTGAGTCCGACCCGGGGCCCCTTCCCCACCGCCCGAGCTCGAGAATCGCCGCCGCCCGAGCTCGGAGCCGCCGCCGCCGATCTCGACGTCCGCCGCTGCTCCGCCCCGTCCGAGTGCGCCTACAGCTTCTCCACGAGGTGAGCAGCATCCCGAGCTAGTCCTCGTCCTTCTTCACGCGCCGTAGCACCGTGCCGCGTGCTTGCCGTCGTTTTTCGAGAGCCGCCGCCGCCTTTGCACGTCGCGAGCTCGCTCCGCCGCTCGCCGCCCGTCCACAACCCCACAGCCGCACTAGCCATCCTCTCCCGCACCCGTAGCGCCGAGCCTCGCTCAAAACCGTGCCCCGCAGCGCATTTTCGCGCTACTCCGGCGACGCTCCGCCGCGTCCCGCGGGCGGCGCCGCCGCAGCCCCTCGCCGCCGGCGATCCCAAACCCCAGATCCCTCCTGAGCCCTTGGATCGGAATCCGACGGTCAAGATTAGATCTGACCGAAGTCAGATACCGGTCAACCCAGTCAACCCTGCCTTTTTGCAAAAGAGTCCCTCCACTATTTTAAAATTAACCCGCGGTTCAGATCTGTTTAAAAATATTTATGATTAGGTCCTGTTTTAATCGTTTAAGCCCCTGGAACTTTTAAAACTTTGCCAGCAAGTCCCTGGATCTTAGAAAAGCCGTATCTTTCCCGTTTTAGCTCCGATTTGAGTGATTTTCGCGCTCACGTGTTCGTAGCAAAGCGTAGATTAGTTCTTCAGCCTTCTTTTAGTCTGTTTCTGTTGTTGGTGTACTGTTCTAATAGAATAATATTGTTTGCATGTACTGGCTTGTATGGATGCTTGTGTGTTGCTTCGCGAGTCCAGTCGGTGAGCCGTACGCGCTTGAGTTCGAGGGTTACGAAGAGCAAGACCAGCAGCAATAGCAAGAGCAACAGCAGCAGTTGGACGAAGGCAAGTACAGCACGGACAATCCTTGCTACCTAAACACACCTTTACAATAATTACTGCATATGCATGTGTCTAAATTGTTCCTATTAAGGTGGTTCCTAGCTTTGTTTATCCTATACCTTGATTACCCCGGGTTATTGCATTTGGGTAGACCTTTGCTAAGCGCAGCTACTGTCACCAATGTTTAACTGTTAATCTTGACTTAATGGTTCACTTCAATGTTAATGATAAAACTTGCTTTTTAGCAACATGGAACAGGGAGCTAGGGTGTATGCCTCATGCATGGCCCTAGTGTCTCTCCGTAAGGACTGGTTCTTAAAGCGGCAACCCAGGAACCTGTCGCCACCGCTGGAACTATAATGGCTCTGGTCTTGGACAAGTAACATGTACGGCTCTAATTTAGGATTTTCACAAAAACCCAAATGCGCCGATCTGATGAAGGCAAGTATAGCACGGACAATCCTTGCTACCTAAACACACCTTTACATTATTTACTGCATATGCATGTGTCTAAATTTGTTTCCTATTAAGGTTGTACCTAGCTCTGTTTATCCTATACCTTGATCACCTGGGTTTATGCATATGGGTAGATATTTGCTAGGCGCAGCTACTGTCACCTTTGCTTAACTGTTAATATTGACTTAATGGTTCACTTCAATGTTAATGGTAAAACTTGCTTTTTAGCAACATGGATCAGGGAACTAGGGCGTACGCTGTGTGCTTGGCCCTAGTGTCTCTCCATAAGGACTGGTTCTGAAAGCGGCAACCCAGGAGCCTGTCGCCACCGCTAGAACTATAATGGCTCTGGTCTTGGACAAGTAACTTATACGGCTCTAATTAACACTTTTACGTGACTGGTGGGTAAAGGGTGAAACCTCTGCAGAGTGTACAATCTATCATGATAGCCTTGCTCAGGGTCACGAGCGGCCTGGATCCTTTTGGATTAGAAGTTGATGATATTTATTTCTGTTTAATGCTCACTTCTACTCTATTAATTGGGTTACAACTGGGATTCATTTAATTGTAGTATCTTGGCTAAATGATAAGATGAATCAACTAAAAGTGCTAATGCAGCTCAGCCGTGTCTAGCCTTTTTGAGCCTTCATATACCCGTGCTATACTTGCTAAGTAAGTAAGACAATTACTTACACTTGCTATTCAACAAAATCCCGGATGGGTAACAGATGGATTAGATGATACTGCTGCTGTTGAATTTCCTGAGGATCTGCCATTCTACTAAGTTGTGCTCAACCAGTCAGTGTCCCCGTGGGAATCGGCTCCGCCTTAGTTTGAGAGTTAATAAAGAGACTTCGCTGTTTATTATTTATTTATTTATGATAAACTCTGATGTAAAACTTATTATTTTATTCGAGCATTGTACTTTGATATCATATTTGTTCGCTATATGTGTACTATGACTTCCTGGGCACACATATGGCAGCATTCGGGTTTCTGTGTAAACCTGGGTGTGACAATAAAGCTTCGGGAAGCTATGACGAGCTTTAGGGTTACAACGAATGGGTTACCCTCAAGGGGTTGACCTAGGCCACATTATATAGGGTGACGGTCTAGGGTTTACAAGTCGGTTTTGATATAATTCTACTAGGTTACAACTTAGAATCATATCCAAATATGTTTCTATAGATATCCCGAGATATTCGAAAAGCAGTCTGACATGCCTTCATGAAACTCGTTCAACAGGTCGAGGATTCCTTGTGGGCCACCCCTGGGTCGGCCCTCAACCTTGTCAGATGTGGGCTCTGGCTGACTGTCAACCCTTCTGGTGGTGGGCCTAGTAGTACCCGTATCCCACAATTATATTTATGGCCAAAACCCTAGACTTACCTTTCTCAAAGGCATATGTGCTTCAATTACGAAAGTAGCTTTTTGGAAAATAATGTTCACATATTATTTTCATGCTCCTAAACTATTTATATAGGATTAAGTTACAAGTAAACATTGTAATATAAGTATATGTACCTGCAATAATTAGTACAAAATATTCCTAGTTGTCCAAATAGAAGATCTAGCTGGAGCCCTTTGATTTCACCACCCGCAAAATTACCTTTTGTCGTCTAACTTAAGTATAGCTGTCCTTAATCTATCGGAGTCGATGTACCTAATCTGACCAAACTTAAGCATATTCCTGTGTGGGTTAGTATGTATTAAATTTGATGCCTAATGTCATACTGCAAGTCCTATCCATTTTTCGTAGCCAAGTTTGTAATCCCTAGCAACCATGACTACTTGCTTTTTTCAATCGTGTATTAATTAACAATTTCTCATGATTAAGAAAAGATTATTTTCTTAATCTGGAAATCTCCTACACCTAATGGCTTAAGCCGCTATATAGTGCATGAAAAATTGCAACATCATATATAGAACATGAAGCTTCTCCTTTGTGCCTTTAAACACTTGTCTGGTCTTAAAATAAACTTCCATAAGAGTGAAATATTTTGCTGGAAACGCAAGGGTGAACATGCAGATTTTTGGTTGCGATGCCGGGTTATTACCTTTTCGATACTTAGGCATGCCAATGCATCACAAAAGACTTAGAAATATGGACTGGAAACACGTGGAGGAAAGCTTCCAGAAGATGCTCACTTGCTGGCGAAGCAAGATGTTGTTTGTAGGTGCGTGCCTCGTTCTAATAAACTCGGTCTTCCCTTAGGGTGTTCTTACAAAGTTAGCCCCCGTTTGGATGTAGACATTGAGACCCAGAATTTGGAATTGGTATTGAAGCTCCACAATGTCGATGTTTGGACGTTCTACGAATTGGATTTGGAAACTAGCTTCCAATACCGAGCGGCATTGGTCATACTGCCGCACCCCAGACCACAATACGGAGCCCTCCCCCTCGGTATCAGATGGAATCGGCCCCTGCCTCTCCCTCTCCCAGCTCTCCCCTCTCTCTCTCTCTCATCTCTCTCCCTATCGCATCACTGTCCACGCAAATCAAGGGCGACGGGGAGGACGGTGAGGCAAGGAGGGTGCTACGGACGGCGAGACGAGCTCCGCCTTGGGCACGTTCGAGCTCCGCGCGGAGGACAGCGAGTTGAGGACGACGATGCGGAGCTCCCCTTCTCTATCGCCGGCGGCGGCGCGACGCCCGTCCTCCTCTCCCAAGTCAAGGAGAAGGTGCTTCCTCGTCAGCGCTGGCGCGACGTCCACCCTTCTCTCTCCCGCCCGCAGCGGCGCGGCCCCCGCTATCCTCCCCTCGCCCGCGGCGGCGCGGTCCCCGCCCTCCTCTCTCTCACCCGCGAGCCCTCCGCCGGCCAGCCTCCTCCGGCGGCGGCGCGGCCTGGCCTCCTCCAGCGGCGGCGCAGCCTCGACTCCTCCAGCGCGACGGCCTCCTCTGGCGTGGCCTCCCTCTCCTCCGGAGGTGCGCACGGTTCTGCGTTGGGGAAAGGAGAACGGGAGGCAAAGTTGGGTGAAGGTCGGCGGGCAGAGGTGCTGGCGGGAGAGGACAGAGGAGTGGAGGAGCGGCGAGGATGCAGAGGACCAATTTTCAATTCCGCTGATGTGCATCCAAACATGAAGCGAATTGAAAAGCTTCCTAGGATTCCAAGAGGCAATGTAATGGCCATCCAAACAATAGAATTGAATTGCGGCTCAATTCAATGCCATGGCTGATTTGGTATTGAACTCAATTCAATGCCAAGACCTCCAATGTCAACATCCAAACGGAGCCTTAGATCTTTTTGGATCACGGTTTCTCTGGCAGGCGAACGAGCATAAAAAGAAATATAGGCCAAGTAAGTGGTCCGTTGTGTGCATCCCAAAGGACCAGGGAGGGCTGGGGGTTTTAAATTTGGGTGTCCAGAATAGGTGTCTCCTCAGTAAATGATTATATAAAATAATAAATGGATATGAGGTCTGGCAATAACCCATCAGAAGGAAATATTTACAAAACAGAACCATCACCCAGGTACAACACATACCTGGGGATTAGCACTTTTTGGGCTGTCCTTATTAAGGTAAAAGACGAGTTCCTACAGTTGGGTAGATTTACGTTAGGGGATGGCTCACAAGTAAGGTTTTGGGAGGACACCTGGATTCAAGCACGACCACTCAAACATACCATTGATCTATAACATTGTGTGGAAACATAGTGCTACTATACGCACAGTAGACTACTTAACATGGCTTTGAGAAGGTCCCTGATTGAGGTTAATTTGCATGAATGGCATCCGGTGGTTGCCATGGTACAGGGCATGCAATTAATCGGTCAATGGGATCGCTTTGTGTGGAGGTTGCATCAAACTGGAACCTTCTCAATGAGATCAATGTATAGAGCCCGGTTGAACTCACAAGTACTCCCTTTCAACAACTTAGTTTGGAAACTAAAATTGCCTCTTAAGATAAAGGTTTTTATGTGGTACTTAATCAAGGGTGTGATCTTAACAAAAGATAATTTAGCTAGGCGGCAATGTCAAGGGGATAAGAAATGTTGCTTTTGTGCTAACAACGAATCGATTCAACACTTGCTCTTTGATTGTCATATTGCTAAATTTTATTTGGAGAATTGTTTCTGTTTCTTGTAATTTAAGATCACCTCCCACCAGTATTCACCGTATGTTTAATAACTGGCTGATAGGGGTAGACATGAAATTTAAATTTCAAGTTCTCGTTGGAGCAAGCCTGATAGGTTGGGCAATTTGGCTTAGTCGCAATGAGTTGGTTTTTGACAGGGGCCAGTGCCTTCTTCTTTGCAGGTAATCTTTAGGGGGAACGCACTGGACTAGATTCTGCTGGAGATTTAGCAACAAAATTTTAGATTGAATTTTTCTTTCCGTCTTCTTTATAATTGACAGTTTACCAGAACTTTGTCTTTGTTATTACGTGGTGTGCTAAACCTTGTTTTAGTTTGTAATAAGATACAACTTTATCCATTGATCGATGCAGCGGCTGGAATATTAATATAATCCATTTTTTAAAAAAGGACAAAAAAAGTACTAGTACATAGGGTAGTACTGTAGTAGTCAAAGCTAATGAATAACTTATGATGCAGACACATAAAACCAACAGGGAACGTGATGGTTGGGAGCTTTACAAATTACAATACGACCCAGTCAATGCGTAGGCCTCGTCAGGCTACCTGAATCGTCGCTTCATCAGCACCATGAAACTCATATGGCCTCGTCAGGCTCCAACATTGTCCATCACTAGATGACGAGAAAAGTATCAGCAATGCTATATGGTTACGTTGTTTCTGTCTTAGTTCCTTCATGTCAATTTGTTAATCTACGAAACCTATGTTAGTTATAAATGGACACTATTTTTTTTGTCGTACCCTCATTCTCAATTATTTATGAGATTCACTGCCTGAATACGTTTTTTTTCATATATGTCTCACTTTCTTTACGCAAGTCCATTCCTGCTCCTGCAATCCTCACTTTTCCTTAAGCATATACCCCAAATATTCACCTTGGAAACCATATAAAACTATTAGATGCTATGTGCCAATCCGTACAACAATATTAGGTGGCCCCGTGTAGTGGGTTAGTGGCTATTGGCACTTGTTTTGAAGGCTAAGTGTTAATGAATATCATTATGAATGGGTGGTCTGTATCAATCCGGACAAAGAATATTTCGAGATCCAATCGAACTCTGGTGTTGCCACTTTGTGCTTTAATATGTATGGTGCATCCAAAGTGCAAACAGGAAACAGGTACATTAACTCGAATAATTTTCCTCTACCCCTTGCTTTTCCTAATCCAAGCAATCTATAAAAACCACCTCTATGCCCTTCATTCATCTCGCACCATACAAAGAATACAACATCTCTACCCCTCTAGGGCCTCTGTTTTTCTCCTGCGATTGTTGCCAGCAATACCCGACTGAATGGCTACTCCCTCTCGCCCCTTGCTTTTTCTCATCCTATGTCTGCCAATGTTCTTGGCACTGGCTAGGTCCACTGATAAAAGTTCTGCATATCCTTGCGATTGTCCCGAAGAGAATGAAACTCGATTGCACATGTACTTGCACCAATTCCCCGCCTGGCCAAACGTCTCAAACCCAAACGAAGTAGGTGTAATAGCGTCAACACAACCTATTGGGTTTGGCACGATGTACGTTCATGACAAGTTTGTAACACTAGGACCCAATCCGAATGAAAGGATTATTGCGCGTGCACAAGGCTTCCATATCCAAGCTGGTCAAACCGCCACCAGTTGGTACAATTCTCAAATTATAGTGTTTCAGCCTGGCAGCGGGTAAGAGATTTTTTTCTTTTCATGCAAGGCTGACACCAATATAATAATGTTGGACCTAAAGAAAAGGTCCTAAAGGCAAACAAATTCTAGGTTTATAAAGAACCAAATTTTGCGCATGAAACAGTTTTGAGGGATCCACGCTTGAAGTGTTGGGGCTCGTTCTCCCTACGTCCACCAGTGGTCAGTGGTCCATTATGGGTGGCACTGGAGCATTTACTAATGCACACGGTACTATCAAGCACACAGAGGTCCAAAGTACCGTGAGTAGCATCACTGATGTTGTTAGAGAGCTCGATATCCATATATTCTACACTCCAGAAACATCAGCAGAGGTGAGTATACAACTCGATCACTACATCAATTTTATACCTATCTTTTACTTGTAAGTGCCCTTTTACCTTTTGCTGAAATGAAAACTAAAAACAATGAAAATGATCCATAGTGGGTCACTCACAAGCATTTACATCTATATGCAGATCATTTGAAATTATGTATTTTCTAATAGCTACCTCCATTATTCACATCAATGATCGATCTATTGGCAGGGTAAGATTCACCTTGATTTTACTTTGTTCTGCACAGGCTAAAATCGCAGCGGATATTTCAAGTGCAACTGGTGATAGCGAATAATGGCATCACAAAACGTCCAAACTGCTGTGGAAATTTGCGTGTCGTCGGTTAAGTTGATCGTTTGTTGAAAAAAATAATAATGTGCCCGTGGAAGCTTGTGTGTGCTTACTTATTGCTATTACGTCGCAGCCTACGTGTAGTGTCATCTGTGTTCTACGTACCTTAAGCTATATGCAAGTGCGATTTTACGGCAAATATTCTGTTTATCATGTATGTCAAATAATACGTGGCCTCGTTTAATGCAACCTATTTATCTATGTTCCGTCATATATGGTCCTTCGGTTTGGACATGTTCTTGGCCCATGTGTTCGAATTAGTGCCACCTTAATTCGGACTAGTTTATAATTCTTCCAAAAGTAGCACCTCTAACTTAATCCTTTTAAGTGAGTACGAAAGTTTAAGATATATGTGCTATGCATATGCGGAAACGTTTCTCGCGAGGAGCTTAGTCGTAAGAAGATTTTAAACGCAATGTGTTACAACCTAGGTAATGTTTGGATTTGGATGGATGCTCTTTTTTTTTTTTTGCAAACAGCGATATCTAGATCCTATACTTTGATTGTGATTTTTTGAAAAGAAAATGTATAATATATCCCTCAGGTTGCGACATGTGCTCTTAGTCGTCTTGGTAAATACTAACTGTATGAAGGAACAATAATGTATAAATATCTTGAATTATTAAAAGAGAATGCAAGTGTGTTTCGTCATGACTCATGAGGTTCTAAATGCACATGGGAAATGCACCTAGATCACTGTACATACACCGCACATGCCAGGATTTTTCATATTACCCCTGCATCAGGCCGGCCAAAGCACCTTTCGGTTCGTGCTCCCCGTTGTTGACAAGCACTTGTCGATTTTAGATGAACCCATGCTCAACGAATTGTTTCTTGTCAGATCCTCAGATCCAAATCCCAAAACCAATAATCCTGATGCACAAACTGTCTCTTGTCTTGTGCCGCTTTTGTTCATGTTCATGTTGACTAGTGTTGGACGTTGCCATTTCATTTTTCCTTGGGCTGTGTTTAGTTCCAAAAATGGAGTGGTAAAATTTGACGAAAATGTCATATCGTCGGACACTGTATCGCACTGTAGTACTTTTCATTTGTTTGTGGTAATCGTTCTCCTATCATGATCTAATTAGGCTCAAAAGATTCATCTCGTCGTGTAATTCTTTTATTTACCCACGTTTAGTGTTCCATGCATGGGGAGAGAGATTTGATGTGATTTGATGTGATAGGTGAATAGTGAAGTTTGGAGAGAGAAAGTTTGGGAGGTAAATACAGTCTTGATTTGGATTGGAAGTTCTGCGTAAATACAAATGGAACAGTATATGATCTGTTAGCCCAAATATTTTCTAGCCTTTTTTACTTATTGTGTCAGATCAGTGGTGTATTTGAATGGTTTTTCTAAGTCTACACACTGCCCGTTGCAAAAGGCTGTTTAAATTGATCTGATTGGAAATTTATTCCCTGCCCCCTAGGCAAATTGACAAAACACAATTAAGTTCACAACACATGCATGGAAATTCTATCAATTTGTCAAGCTGACCGCCCTCCGCTGATGACTCCAGAGCCAAAGTCTAGCTACCAGTAGTCTTTTCCCTCTGAAATGCGCATGAGAGCTTGTGATTCCATCATATCACTAAGAACAAAGAGCAATACATCATCAATAGCGATCAGTTCAAAAGGTTATTGACTTGACTGACTTAAGCGCTTGTAGTACGTCCCATTATCTCTACCAACATATGGGCCCTGTTTAGTTCCTGGTCATATCATCAAACTTCTAAAAATTCTCTCTCCAAACTTCACTATTCACCTATCACATCAAATCTCTCTCTTCATGCATGAAGTACTAAACGTGGGTAAATAAAAAACTAGTTACATGCTTTTGATGTACACGACGAGAGAATCTTTTAAGCCTAGTTAGGTCATGTTGGACAATGTTTACCACAAACAAATGAAAAGTGCTACAGTGTCTGATGTGACTTTTTCACTTTACTTTTTACCTTTTTTCCAGGAAATAATCCGTGTCTAGCGTCTGATACTAAGCTTGTTTTTGTATACTTTAACAATACTCAGTTTAATTTTTTCCAGAGATGAGATTAGCGTGCAACAATCAGAGATAGGTCCAGCGGTCATTTCTTCTTTCATGTCTCTTCCTCTCGTCTACGGAGCATCACCAGCAATTAACTAATAAATATTTCTCATAGTTATCAGGAAAGTTGGTTTTGAAGTGTGACACAGAAAAACCTCTCCAAAGTGTTCCTTTTCATTTGACATCGCAAATTCATCAAGACATCCCTCCACCACACACACAGAGAGAGAGAGACCCGGCATATGAGGTGCGGGTAGAAAACTTTTAGGTGAAAATTGATTTCAATTTTAATAGATTATTTATATAGTATAGTTCTATCCTAAATATTAAATCATTGCACTTTCCATATGTATAGACTACTCTAAGTTTAAAACTTATTTTTGTTCTTCAGATGCTTCATCGTATCTTAAATTTGTTCCGTCCTCCGCCGGTGCCAACGTACATGCCCTTAGACTATCTCCAACAGAAGAGGTAAAAGGAGACCCAAACCCATTTTTAGGTCGGCACAGTATCTTTAGGTCCCAAAATCTGTCTCCAACCGAATACCTAACTCGACGACCCATTTTGCCTACCCGTCTCAAGGCGACTCAAAGATGCCTCTCCCTCTCTCCTCGACCCATTCCGCTGCCGCCCTCTCTCTAGCGGATAGAGGCGGAGCAGTTCGCCGGTCACCGAGGAGCGGAACCAGCACGCCGTCGTCTTCCGCCTTCCGGTCCCGCGCATCCGGTGCCGGAGCGTCTTCCGCGGACTTCGCCGGCGGCGCCACCTCCGCGGCGGCGTGGTTGCCGTTGCCATTGGCGGCGGCGGATTTCTTCTTGGCCATGGCCGGCGAGGCGCAGTGCGGGCCCGTGGCGACGAACGCGGCGGCAGGTGCTTGGAGCCGAAGCTGGCCGCCTCCACGCGGGGAGGGGTCGCCGGCGCTGGCCTCGGCCGCTCGACGTATCGCGAGAGGAGGAAGGGAATAAGATGGGTCGTCTGTTGGAGTTGAGGATTTATGGGTAACGGAACTTTTCACTGTAGGGAACCTAAACTACGAGATGGGTATTCGATTTAGGTCTCTATTGTTGGAGATAGTCTTAGGGCATGAACATGGTCTCCAATGTGTCAGCATTGATTGCAAATATCTATAGAAAGTATTTATCTTAAAGGGCTATGAAAGTTTATTTCATGACGGAAGAATCATCCATACATTGTTAATCTGCGTGAGCCACATTTTGGTGATCAAAGCTCTAGTAGTCTTATGCTCCGTATATGACAAACTTATATGGACTTAAATTGTAATCGAACAAGTACAGTATGCTGTGTTGTCTCTGTATTTATGAATCCCACATAATGCATTATATTTGGTACGCCAAAGGGCAATCAGATCTGTTTACCACCATATACCTGTTCCAAGCCTAACTTAAGCAGTTAAGCATATTCTTGTGTGTTAATATTATGTTTGACGCCTGCTGGTCACGCTACAAGTTCAGTCATATTATTCTTTAACAGACGAGTTCATAATCCGCAAACCATGATGAACTTGTTCGACCCAGTTTCTGTCTTCTAGCTAGGCCATTAGACAAAACACATATGCATATAGACTACAAACTGACATACATGCATGCAGTCCACGTACATACTAAAACATATTTACGCGCTTGGGTTAATTGTTCCCTCCGGCTCCGGTCTTATGGGTGGCACCTGTGTATTTGCTAAGGCACCATCAAGTATACAAAATTAAAATGTCCAAAGTACCGTCAGTAGTATCACTGATCTTGTAAAAGAGCTCCATATCCACAAAAAATATACAATTGAGAAAATAATGAGATGAAGGGGATCCGATATTTTTTCTTTTTGCAAACAGAGGTATCTAGATCGCATACTCCGCCCACTCCAAACTGTAGTTCACTTTAGTTTTGTCCCTAGTTAACTTCTCTACTTTTGATCAAATTTATCGAAGAAGCACCAATATTATAACATCGAATTAGCTTCATTAAATCCACCATAAAATATGTTTTCATATAGAATTTATTGTGGTACTATATATGTTAATATATTTTTTATAAAAATTTGGCCAAAGATAGAGTAGTTTTTTAGGACAAATCTAAAGTAGTATTATACACCATAAAAACTTTTGAAGTAGTACTAGCCAATGTAGGTAGTAGGTTAACAAGCTCCAATATAAACTGAAGCATCTCAAAATTATCATTAACAGGCATCTAACAATTTCTAGTACTCCATAGTAGATACCTCCATTCAGGTTGTGACATTTGATGATAGTCTTGATGTATACTAACTCTGCACAGAAACAATAGTGTACAAAATATCTGGCGTTATTAAAAGAGAATGCAAGTGTTTTTTTTTACAGGGTAGAGAATGGTGATTTGGTCCATGAGGTTCTAAATGCACGCGAATCATTGTAGAACACTTGCAAGGATTTTTCATATTAACATTTGTCTCTGCCGTCGAAAAACTTAAGGGTACCCTGCTTGGGATTGTTTGGCTATGCAAATTTCTCCGTTACACTTGTCAGGACTCAGGAGGACAACGCAAGCTTATCATTATATATAAACAGTATTAGGAAACTCAAAAGAACATTAACTTAGTTGTCAATCTTAACGAGCCCACCTAAGGACCGGACTATTCTAGTATTCTTGATGTGGTAGGTGTATACGGTGACTTTATCAATAGATTAGTAAGCTTAGTCTTTTAAAGATTTTGAAGATATTTATAGGGGTAGGGTTATTTTCGTTATTTACATGTATTTATAGGGGTGAATGTACGTGTAACTGTATCTGAATGTTTGTCTATGTTTTGCAAAAGAAAAACAAAATAAATAAGAAATGGATTGCAAAAGAAAAGAAAAAGGAAAGAAACAGTAGCTTCTATGAGACTTGAGTCCACAATCTTTTGTTCAGGCCCAGGAATTTACTATTTGAATTTCCATAAATTTTGTGAAACCACTCTAAGATTAGATGGGTTTCAAGTAGGGATGCAAGTATGTATGATTTTGGGTCATTGGGTCGACCCAAAACTTAGAAAAATGAACTGGAGTGGCATGTCATGTAAATAATTTAGAAGATGAAATGAACTAGAGTGGCTGACCCAAAAAACCCATTGGGTACCCACTTGCATCCCTAGTTTCAAGTTTGTTTTGTCACTTATGTTAAAGTAATTAAACCAACAGCACTTGACACTAGTTACCTTATTCCCACGGCTTGTGAAGCCCGGTTGGGCACCTCTCGATGGGTAGTAGGGAATAGGTCATTCAGAACTTTCAATTTAACAAAGGCAACAGCAGCTCACAAAGATAATATGCCACTCCCAACTTATTAATGATTCCCTAATGAGGATTTTGTGACTCGGATCCGTTTAGCTTTGTGTAAAAAAATATACAATTGAGAAAATAATGAGATGAAGGGTGACAAATGGTCATTCTATTCACAAATTACCCAGATTGTTTAAATCTTCAACATCATTCCAATACTAACATTTAACATCAGCATCTGCATCTGGTCAGATCTTATTCACATTCACAACATAATCTACAGTTTGTAAAAGACTTGAGCTTTCTAAAACTTGCCACTAAATTAGTGCAAGAGTTAGTTTCTAGCATTAGGATCATAAGAACTAAGCCCTGGTGCTACTTGGAGTGTACAACCAACCTCTTTGCAACCAACCGAATACCAGCGTTTTGCTGGTAGTCATATATTTCCAGCGAAAAGAAGGCGTCCACCTTGCTGCCTCGGACAAACAGAGGATCCAGTTCTGTGGCATCTGCATTGCTAAAAACAAGCTTCTGAATGTTACCACTAGGTTCCTCCTGGCATATATCTGTTGAGTTGATGGCAGAGTCACCGCTGAGAATAGTAGGGATGCTACAGGGTAAGGCAAATAATCCATGAACGCGTACTACTGCATTCCAAAAAATATTGGTGCAATGGAGCAACTGAGATTTTAATATACTCAGTCGAAATATCATCTGGCTCAAGAAATCCAGAATAACCACTGGAACTTGCATCCATCTGCGTGGTGGTATCTAACTTCATTTCCTCAATGTGGGATACCAACTCAACAGATTCCCTGCTTGTTGAAGGATCACTTGTTCCTTGATTACAACCATCAGGCAATGCATCCTCAGCTGGACAAACTGTGCGTTGCCGTTTTGAAGAATCAGGTGAAGAGTTTGCTTCAGGTTTTGGTGCCTCAGGAGAAGCAGCCCCATTAGCTCTGCTCCGTGTTATTGCACGCTCAACAAGGTTCTCAACAGTAAGCACCTCTGGAAGACTTGCCTCCTGTCAGAATAACTTTGGAATTTAGAGGAAAAAGTCCATTTTATTACCCTCACCTATTTACTCTGTCCACTTAACCCCCTGAACAAAAGTTAGGCTCATTTTACTCCCCCAAACTATTTTAGTTAGTTCAATCTACCCCTTAATAAGATTTATCTTTTATGTTTCTCCCTATATATTAAAATTTGGTGATATGACTTATAACATGATGACCTATATTAGACAAATATATTTAGAATTTTTCATAATTTTTTTGCATACAACTTTGTATCCTTAGCATAAATTTCGTATTAAATATTTCTAATCTATGAAAATAACCATGCGAAACCAGTAGATGGGAATATATCAGAAGTGCTTTCAGGCAAAGAAATACAAATTGATGCGACTGGAACAGCCTAGTTGATGAAATTAACAAGAGGCATGAGAAAATAACTGAATGCAGACATACCAGGAACAATACTGTTGCACAGTACTTGAGAACTTCAAGGTTCATTCTAACATCATCAAGACTCCTGTAGAAAAATTGAAAATAAAATTAGTAAGGTGGTTCACTCCAACTGTGTAGGCCATGATAAAAACAAGGAAGCAAAGGAAATTACATAATTGAAGTGATGAAAAGGGTGATATGTTCCCAATATTAAAATGGGAAAAGGTGTATATGAAAACTAGATGTTGAATGGAAGTAATTAGAATTTAAATACAATGATATCACTTGGATTAGCATGATATTTACCTGTGCCTTTGCTTCCCTAGGCCAAAGTAATTTGCCAAGCTTGCCATCTGCAGGTAAAACAGATAAGAATAGAACATGAGATATCCCTTTTAATGACAAAGGAACTGCAAATTCCAGTAAAGGCCAAGAATGATTGCTTCAACACAACCTCGCCTATAATTATTGCTCATATCTTCTTAAAGCACAACTTTTAAAGTTATAAGCTGACTCTAGTCAGCACAAGTTCTTTACCTTCATGTCCCCTGCTCTCCTCCCAAACCGCTGGGTAAGCAGAGGTAAGGTGTCGATCAACCCTTTCGGCTCAGGAGGTGGCCGGCCAATCTCAGCAAATGCCTCCCTTATCCTTGCAGAATCAAATCTCACAATGTTGTGCCCGGCCCAGACCCGCCCTGTCAAAAGTACAGAAGAGTTGTTTCAGTGATTGTGCCATTTACGGGAAGTTCCAGTTCATACATAACAAGATGATGCTCTCATTCTTCTGATGCCTTTAAGACTGATGAGAACCTAGAGCTAGCCACTAATCAATGGTATGACCTCTATAAGCAACCAAATAGCAGGCCATACTATAGGTTGATTCACTCCTAGTTTATACATACTATGACAATGGTCAATCATATACCACAACGATTGTAGAGAGATCCACAGCATGGGGTACAAGAAGGGAATTCCCTTCTTATTGACCATATCAGCGCCATACTGCCATTACATTATTTACAAAAACAAAATACAATGAATGTTACCATTTTTTAGTCTAATTTTTCTCTTGTGAAAAGAAGCAAACATTTCAGACTCTGAATGCCTGCACAGCATGGTATTGCTCGCAATTAACGGATCAATCCATGAACGCGTACTACTGCAATCCAACAAGTGCAAACTGAAGCCCACAAAAGGACGCGTCCCTACAAAAATGAGAGGGATCGGCACGGCCTAACAGGAGGAGGGTGGGTGACTGACTCACCGTTGAGGAGGTCGTAGATCGCGTCGGCGACGTCGGCGAAGGGCGGCGCCCCGGAGATGGCGTCCCTGGTGATTCCGTTGCAGCGCACGGAGGCCGCGGAGACGGCGGAGACGGGGTCGGCGGGGCGCACGAGCGTGGCGTAGGAGGCGACCTCGACGAGCCTGCGCGGGCAGACGAGGATGGCCCCGAACTCGAGCAGCGCGTACCCCTGGCCGGCCCGCTGCGGCACCGAGGTCTCGACGTCGAAGAAGGCGATCTCGGGGCCCCCGACTGCCGGCGCGTCTCCCTCCGGCGCCGGCCCCGCGGCGGTGTCGGACGCGGGAGCGGGAGCCGAAGAGTCGGAGGAGGGCGTCGCCATCTCGTCACGGCAGCAGCAGGTTGTGGGTGGACGAGGCGTGTGGCGGGGGGGAGGTGGCGGATATATAGATGTAGGATGGAGGAGGGGAGAGGGTTGGGGCTTGCGTTGGGGGGAGGGCGGAGGCGTGACGGCAGCGGCGGCGAGGAGGGGCTACGCCGGCGCGGTGGCGGTGGCGTGGGGCCGGGGGTTTGGGGGTTGGGCGAGCCGGTGGAATTGGAATAGGAGTTTGCTTGTGGCCGGAGTCGTCAATTGTTTTGAGTCCGGTCGGTCGCTTCCGGGTTAAGGAAGGCACACGTGGTTGCTCTGCTCTGTTCGCGGTAGCTAGCGGCCCGCCCGTGCAAATTCTGCAGAGTTCCGAGACTCCAAAGGGCAAAAGGCCGTGCGTGTTGTTGTTGCAAGGACTTGCTTTGCCCCTCGTCGCAAGCAAAATACAGTATTAGTCTCGTATTCTTCTCCATTTGACCTTATAATACGGTAGATGACTGGCTCGAGGAATGGAATGGAATGGACGCAAACGCAACATCCATTTTTACTTATTATTTAATTGTTTTGATTTTTTTAGATATATATTTTTTTGCTCTATGTAATATATCTAAACTAGGTGAATTCCCCGCGCGTTGCTGCGGAATATTTTACATAAATTTATATTATTATCTGATACATCTGTGAAGTTTTCAGTCTTTTAACGTGAATTAAATTATTCTATAAATTTTATTTTACTTGATAACGGAGGACCATCGATATGTGGTTTATTGACGAAGTAACGTGCATTTGCAATCAGCAGGAGAACTTGCTGATAACCAAAATCAAAAGGTAAAATTTGCTGTGAGACACTATATCCGTTATGGTCTTGAGATGGTATCAATGACTTTGCTCCCATTGAAGACCTTGAAAATACACGAAGCATACACCAAACAGCCCAGCCCAGCGAGATCGGGAGCAGAAACTCTACTGCCTCCTCACTGGATCAGCAATTGCATGGGCCGTGTCCGGTGTTTCCCATTACTCTGCACAATCAATCAACATTCAACAGGAATCTCTCTCCTGCGTAGCTGCACTGCACATCAGTAAAGCCCAAACCCAAGCGGTGGCCCTGAAGGCTGGTGTCACCCGGGGCAGACACGCACGAATACTCCTTCCACTGTCTCTGGTGTTTGTCTCTTTTCCCCTTTCACCTCTCAGATCTAGGAAGCGAGGGAGCTCGTGCGGGTGGAGGCCTGCCGGGCGAAGCGCATCCCATCACATCCCGAGTCGAGCTGCGCCACTCTGCTACGCACGGCACGCCGCCGCCCGTGCGAGCTCACCGGAATCCGCGCCTGCCGCTTCCAGCACGCGGCTGCCTACGTGAGCTCGCCGGAGCTGCATCCGAAGCAGCACAGCTCCCTCCGCTCGGCACGCCACCGCCCATGCCAGCTCGCCGGAGCCGCGCGCGCCGCAAATGGGATGCGCTTCGCCCGGCAGGCCTCCACCCGCACGAGCTCCCTCGCTTCCTAGATCTGAGAGGTGAAAGGGGAAAAGAGACAAACACCAGAGACAGTGGAAGGAGTATTCGTGCGTGTCTGCCCCGGGTGACACCAGCCTTCAGGGCCACCGCTTGGGTTTGGGCTTTACTGATGTGCAGTGCAGCTACGCAGGAGAGAGATTCCTGTTGAATGTTGATTGATTGTGCAGAGTAATGGGAAACACC
>OAMR01000362.1:524055-553751 GCA_900205405.1 Echinochloa crus-galli
GAGGGGGAGGGAGGGTGGTCTCGCCGGCGCCGGAGGCGGCGCCGGCGAGGGCCGGTGGCAGGAGGCGGGATGGCGGGCGGAGGCGCGGAGCTGCGTGCGTCGGAGAAGAAGACCGAATGGGAGAAGATAAGGTTAGATGGGGCCCTCTGCGGAGAAATTAAAGCGGCCTGGGGAGGGGGCTCTCGTCGTAGCGCTATCGGGAGGGTCCTCTCCCTGTAGTTGCCTCCATTTATTTATTATTATTCCTGGTAACCAAAGTTCAACTTTCGCCACGAGTAGAAATGTACCTCGAAAAAAAAACATGGCCGGGAAGCGATTAATAGATGTTGCTAGCAAAGCCCCACGAGACCACCACGCATGATCCGGGACTTGAAAACCTCTATTCCACCCATTTTGTTGAAATTAAATATTTGATTGTTTTGATTTATTATATATCTAACCATAGTGTTTATTTAGATGTGTACAATGGTTCTAGTTGTCCATTAAAAACTTGATCCAATCTTAAAGAAAATAGCCATTGATTAATCGTCCTGATAACCATTTTTTGTCTTGGGTCTCGCCTCTATTACCTTGCAAACTGCACGCGCGAAGCCGTTTGCGTAGGAGTGATTAGCCGCGTTGAGGATCAGGTGTGTCCGAGGACCGATGGATTGTCGCTTCTCAGTGTGATGAGTGATTGACAACATTGCATGCACTGACTCTTGGCCTAGTACTGCAGGTGTCGGTGCGACTTGGTTTGCGTTGGTGCAAGGTGAAGAACAAGCGCGAAAAGTCTTAGCCATAGTGGCCTCCGAGGAGTGGAGCGACAAGTAGGCTTGGTTCGAGGGACCCGGTGGCCAGACGGGATCAAGTGCAGTCAACATGGTGCAAGAAGAGCAAGACGAAGTCGTGGACTTGGAGCCGGTGCAAGGTGGCGGCTAACAACCGAAGCTTGTACGCGGGGTTTGATGGTTGGGCCACAAAACCATCGGAGGAGGGTTTTTTCGGTTTGGGTCTCAAAACCGAGACCGAAGGCCCAACGTGACGGAGACGGTGATCCGGGCGCGTTCGGGAACCTTCGAAGCGGTGGACACGCGGCGGGATCCGGGAGCTTGTGTTGGAGGGAAGCAAGGCCGGATGGACAGCGTACGCAGCTGGAGGAGATATCTACAACTTTACCGCTTTGCCCTTGAGGGCGTGTATCGTAGAGTTAAGTTGTAGGGGTAGTATGGTCACTTCCCCCCTACCAGGAGACTTGATATAAATAGGAGGTAGAGGGGATGACAAGTGATGCGCTTGAAACCCTAGTTTATTTTCTTTCTTACTTCTATAAGCTAGCCCGTGCTTCATGTTGATCTTAGTGGGAGGTTGTTTGGGAGGCTGCTAGCCTTATATAGAATCTGACCTTTGTTTGTTGGAATTAAGTGCTAGTTGAATCTCTTTGTTCCTTCCCGAGTTTCTTTTTGTGTTATTTTCTTATTTATCTCTATCGGCGTTTCTAGACCGTTTGACTTCGGATTTGTTTGAGGGGATCATGGGTGAGTGCTTTGCGCCTATTTGTGTATGATCTTGCCCCCTCAAACGTTGGGAATCGGTCTCGATTTGATGATTTTGGGATGAACTCGTGGTGGTTGTGTCTTCTGTGTGATCCGTGATTTCTTGGTTTGTAGGGAGTTAGAGGCCGAGATTTTTAGGGCATAGCATCTTCTTAAGGTGCTAATCATCTCCCCAAAGTTTTGTCTCAAGAGCTCTAGCCGTTTGGGAGATCCGGTGATGGATTTGGGAGGAGAGTTATGCGGATTACTGTAGCTGTTCTTCCTGTTCGTCCTCGTGTTTTGCGGACAGTCCACGTGAAGTTGTCGGACAGTCTGAGGGGGTGCCGGACAGTCCGCATGTAATTGGCGGGTGGTCCGTGCTAGAATGTTCGCTTAGGGCTTCTTCGGTTTTGGCTAAGTCTTTTGGCGGACGGTCCGCGCGACACCCTCGGACAGTTCGCGACACTGGCGGACAGTCCAGGGTAGAGGCTCGGACAGTCCGAAAAGGGTCTGGAATTTCCGAAGATTTGGGAGGGTTTCGCGGACGGTCCGATCCTGCCTAGTCGGACAGTCCGCCCCAACCCCGGACAGTCCGAGACCCCTGTGCGGACAGTCTATGCTGACCCAGGCAGATTGCAGTTCCGTGTGTTTCTTGAGTTGTGCTTTCGCTTGATACTTCGTTCTAGTTTGTTGCTAAGGTTGGTAGGTCCGCTGTAACTAAGCTACCTCGACAAGCTTGTGAGGAATCCTTGAAAAATAGGTCCGTTGTTACTACGCTAGCTTGACAAGCTTGTGAGGAATCCTTAAAAAATGATTTTTGTATTATAGGCCGAGTTTCGAGAAGAAATTTTTATCGGCTCCGTTCACTCCACCGTTTCGATCCTTCACGCGTGCACCGATCATCCTTTCTTACACAATTAGACAATCCGCTATAACAGAAAAAAAAACATCCACTAAACAGAACATAAACCGTGTATTTAGCTCGGTTGACCACGCAGCAGGCACTTGTTCTATAGAAATTCCGTTTTTTTACGAGATCCATGAAATGCAACTCCCTTTGGGCCATTTCAGAAATTCATGCGACTGCTGCTCCGCTGGGCTTGTTTGGATGGGCTTTTCTCCTCCCCGTTGGAGTAAAAGAAGCCCAGGGCCCGTCATGCTGTGGGCTACCTCATGAGTTCGTCTCATGAGGTAGCCCAAGTCGCCTAGTAAGGTTTCTCTCCACTTCCGCCGGGAAATTATCCATGGCGGCGGCGGGCGCCTGGGTCCGGCGAGTGGCGGCGGCTGTGCCGCGCATCCCGTGCGCTCTCCCCGCCTTCCCGACCCCTCCTCCGCCCGCCCCAGTCCTGGAGGCGCCTGCCCTCGCGCTCCCCGACCACGGCGCCGCCATGGACCTCATGGCCGTCCCCAAGAAGAAGGTCGGCCATCTCCTTTTTTTTTTTCCTGTTCAGCTGTTCTTATATGATGCGATTTTCGTTGCGCCGCGTCCTTCCGGGCTGTGGCATTGTGATGTGCGCATACCGTGTGCCGGTGATCCAGCGGTCGTATAGAGTGTGTGCGCGAACCAGGTGTTCGCTGAATTGCTCCTGAGCAGTGTGGCCGCGGAACTGCCCATTTCTCCTTGCCTTTGGTCGTTATATGTTGTTTATTGCGTTTTGTTTCTGTTATACTCCAGTTATTAAGGGCGACAACTGGTAAATACACCATCCTCGCTTCAACATGCATTTGGCACGGTTTAGGTTTGCAAGGCCAAACAAACTGCTTAGCAAAAATTGTCGCGGTCGGTTTTGGTTATTTGGTCTCAGTCATGCTTGCATATTACCTTGCGTCCAGTTTTAGCTCTTGATCAGGGGATATTCGTGGTTAGTCGGTCTCAGTTAGTTTCACTTTAGTTGTAGTATCTTAGTAATTTGTTGTCATTACGTCCTGCAAGCAGTACATTCTTTTGTTCTAGCAAATAGTTTCGTTTGGCTGGTGGCTGGTGGCTGGTGCCCGGTGCTGGTTTTTTACTGAGAGAAAAACACTGTTGGCTGGTTGGTGGCTGATGGCTGGTTGATGGCTGATGGCTGGTGCTGATTTCTGCTGAGAGAAAAACACCGCTGGCTGGCTGGAAACTATTCAGCCGAATACGGCGATTCTAGCAAGTACTCCGTAGTTGTTATTAGTAGAAGATTGACTCTTAGTGCCCGCATGCATTTCAGGTCTCAAAGTATAAGAAGGGTCTGAGGAATGGACCCAAAGCCCTAAAGCCTGTTCCTGTGATAGTGCGTTGCAGGTAAGTCTGAGAATTCTACAAACTCTGCAGCACTTCTATTCGCATCATATATCTACTTAATATGTCTGTTGCTAAACAATGGTTGAAGCGTTAAATTCTGCTTATGGTCGGAAATCTCTGTGAAGTTCTGCACTGATTTTCTTAATCCTCATTGAGCACAAAGATCTGTTGGTGGATGTCCATATGTAATAATGGGCTTCTATTGAGACATGTGAAATGGCCTTTTCATTATTCGCAGCCTGGGTTATTGGTAGAAAAAAAATATGGTCATGCTCTCTTCCAATAAAACAAAACAGCTACAGTATATATTCCTTTGTTTCAGAGGACCCATCGCCATGTGCTTCCTTTCAACACGGTTTGAAGACAAGTCTGTTAACCAGTTACAATTTGACTTTCAGTTCTGACGGTTGGCAAGAAAGAAATGTCTTGAGGGTGTCATTACCTTGGTTTCATACGATGAGTTACAGGTCTTGATTTGTACACTATGCCGCGCCACTGACGTGATATAATTTTCTCTGCAGGTGTTGTGGCCGTGTGAAGCTGCCGCACTTTTACTGCTGCAGCGGGGAGCGAGGAAACCCTGATTCTTCAAGTTCATGAAATGGGGGGAGGTCACGGGTTGTGCTCAGCGTTGGAATGTTTGAAATCGGATGGAAAGAAACACGATGGGACACCAGATGCCCTGATGATAGTCATTTTATTAACCTTTATCAGTTCATGTGCCACTTCCAGTTCCCTCTTAATCACTCCATCTGCGCCTTTGTACTCTTTATAGTAGCTGTCTAGCTGACTCTACTCCTTTCCGCTGCTGTTTGGCACGTCATAATAACAATCAGTGCATCGTCATCAAGTGCACTGCCACTCTGCCGTTTGTAACCTTGGTGCAGCGTTTCATCAGTAACAAACCAATGAACCATAGAGGTGAGGAGCATGGTTGAGATTCTTGACCCCAGTCTTGTGTCTAGGGGTGCGAGGAATCAGATTGGTTTGTGTTCTTTCCTGTGCTGCAAACCTTATCCTGGGACACGTTACCTCGCGATCATTGGATTCCGTCTCGCAGAGGACGGCTTGGGCATCTCCTTTTCTTTCTTCAATTCATCACGGTGATTTCAGTGAAGAGGATCCATCAGGAAAAGGGAAAGGCACGGCGTGATGCCAACGCAAGGCATTTTCAGATGTTGCATCCCCCAGCTTTCCCCCTTCTTTTTTTTTCTCCACACGACATTCAATTGAACGGTTTTCCATCAAGATTTGAGATTCCGGATGGATATCCGCACAGCAGAGAGCAGAGACGACGTTCGAGCCCTAGCACCTGGCAGACGTTTGTAAATGCTGACCCGTCTGTCACCCAATTCTGAACCATTAACTAGTACACCAGCGGTTGAAAGAATACGTAATCTTCTAAACATATACAAATCCCAGGCAAAAAAAAAACGAAACGAAACGACAGCGAGTTTGGCTGACGGGCACCCACACCACCCACTCGCCCACAGGAACAAAAACACGCACGCCACGAGACGAACCAACCGGTCGTCAGCTTCCTGTGGATTCAACGTCGCGGACCGGGCCGCCAGCCCAGGCTATTTAAGCCCACCGGGTTCCCTCTCTTCTCTTCTCCTTCCCCAGAAAGTCCACGCGGCGCCAACGCCTGCCCGACTTGCTGACTGACTGACTGTTATACCAACCACGAATTCGAAGGTCGAGGTTCCCATCCATGGCGCAGCAGCCGGCCAGGCGGGTGCTGCGGGTGGCGCCGCCGGGGAAAGGGGACGGGGAGGCGTTCCCGACGGTGCAGGCGGCCGTGGACGCGGTGCCGCTGGGCAACCGGGCGCGCGTCGTCATCAGCCTCGCGCCGGGGGTGTACAGGGAGCCCGTCTACGTCGCCAAGACCAAGAACTTCATCACCATCGCCGGGGCCGCGCCCGAGGCCACCGTCATCTCCTGGGACAACACCGCCACGCGCATCAAGCACTCACAGGTATGTGTGCGTACGTAATATCTCTCTCTTCCTCTGCCCACGTCCTGCTCGACGAAATGCCTTGTGCGCGTGCGAAAACGGTGCCTATCAGTTACTTCGTCCGCCGGTTACTATGGTGATGAGTTACTCGCCCGGATCTTACTTCCTAATAACACGGCTTCGGCCTGCGCTTTCTTTGCCTTATTTATTTACATTGCAGGACACGTGCACATTCTTTCGCTACATGATTAGATCAAAGTAATCTGAATCTTGCGGGGTTTGTTTGCTTTCATCCATTCCTGTTAACAAGTACTACCTCCGATTCGTTTTACTTGTCGTTTCAGACAAGGAAACAAAACTGGCCGCAGGCCAAAAGTTTCATCGGTGGCGTCAAATATAACAAACCGGAGGTAGTAGTACCATATGCATAACGGGATAATCATTCACCTATGTGCACAATTGGATATTTTTATAGCCTTATAACGGTAGCCAGCCCCATGAGTTCACACCAGAGCAAAATTTGAGATTCAATAAATATTTGAGCCATTCATGTACATCTCAAATGATGAACTGTGCTGCTTTCTCTTATAAAAGTCGTCCAGGGTTATCGGCACGGGGACATTCGGCTGCGGTACATTCATTGTTGAGGGGGAGGATTTCATTGCAGAGAATATCACGTTTGAGAACTCAGCTCCCCAGGTACTGCTTCTTTGTTTGTTTGTTGTCCTGGCACAAGCAAATGATCATGTCATAGGTGTGGGATGGGAAGCTGATGTGTGCTAGTCATGATACAGGGGTCTGGACAGGCAGTTGCAGTCCGGGTGACAGCAGATAGGTGCGCTTTCTACAACTGCCGGTTCCTCGGTTGGCAAGTATGTCCGCCTGACTGCCTCTTCACCTGCTTAAATCACATCAATAATCATGATAAGAATCAATGGCACTTTTTATAATTTTTCGAAATTCTAACTCAGAACAAAAATATATCAGGACACGTTATATTTGCACTACGGGAAACAGTACTTAAGAGACTGTTATATTGAAGGACATTGTGACTTCATCTTTGGTAACTCTATCGCCCTAATGGAACATTGCCATATCCATTGCAAAGCAGCAGGATATATTACTGCTCATAGCCGGAAATCCACTTCTGAATCTACTGGCTATGTATTCTTGAGGTGAGTCTGTTGTATGTGGTTTGTTTAATAAGGCACTTCAGCCTTTTTATAATTTTTGAAACTTATTTTCTTGATTAGTTTTATAAAAAATTCCAAATGTTGATTCCGCATTTCGTGTGCCATTTTTGCTACCTTTTTGTTGACACTTGGACAAATGGCCAGGTGTATTATTACTGGAAATGGAGAAGCTGGATATATGTTCTTAGGTCGCCCATGGGGACCCTTTGGAAGGGTTGTCTTTGCACACACTTTTATGGATCGATGCATCAAGCCTTCTGGGTGGCATAATTGGGACAAATCTGAGAATGAGCGAACTGCTTGCTTCTATGAGTACAGGTAATTGGAGCTATCCGATATTGCTATCACTGAAGTGTTGCAAATCGAAGAGGAACCTTCGTGGCGTTGTCTTATCACTCACATCAGAATGATCCCTCATGCAAAGTATTGACATATGCTTTTCAAGTCATTATGACTAACAGTTTATAACATTCCTACCACTTAACAGACATATGAACCTTATATTTGGGGATGCTATGGAGTGTAGGCTGTAGTGTTGACTGCTAACACTTGTATACTCATTTTTCTGCAGATGCTCAGGGCCAGGCTCCCGCTCATCAAACCGGGTAGCTTGGTGCAGACAGTTACTCGATGTTGAAGCAGAGCAGTTCCTCTCACACACTTTTGTTGACCCAGACCTCGATAGGCCATGGCTCGTCCAGATGATGTCATCAAGAATACCAGCGTCAGCATAGTCTGATCCCAGGATCCTGGTTCATCCCTCCTTTCTAGTCCGTCTAATAAATAAAGCTGGAGGGTGTATTTAATTTATAAGTTTGAAACATTTGCCCAGCTATTGATCATATTGAGAGTGGTGAGGGTCTGGACGAGAGAGATGCTTTGTTGTGAGGAGCTTGTGATCGAGTCGAGCACTACTCTGAATTAAGTACGCAAAGATTAATTCATATACCCCTTTTTTTTCTTGGGCGCTCAAAGTGTGTGTGTGCAGCTTACATCTGGATGCAATTCAGCTGCGAGCACTATGCAGGAAGTTGTCATCAAAATCAAAGCAACTTTGACCGAAACCAGCTTGTTCGATTAGAGGTTAAACTTTCCTTTTCTAATCCTTCCGATGCAGACTCGACGCCTAGAAATCATGGGGAGTTTGGAAACAAACAACTGGTGGAGAAAGCAGTTCTGTATGTGCCAAATTTCCTGAGGGCAACCACCTGTGGTTTGGAAAGACCATCGATTATCTGCTTGTCAGTGAACACGCCGGTGATCTGTTGAGCTAGGCGTACTAGACCCTGATGAGGAGCTCTCCGAGAGCAACGTCGTGATGCACATGCCTGAACAAACCACTCCACACATGAGCTGATTTTTTCCTGCGAGCCATAAGGTACAACAGTAACCACACAGAAGAGCGAGTAGTACAAAGTAGCAGCCATGAGATAAGACAGGCTGACCTTTCGTCCTCCATATAAGCCTCTCTTTAACTGCTTTGTTAGTGAATGTGGCACACACATTTCAGAGCGGGTGAACAGTAACTACAGGAGATGAGATAAGAGCTTTCATCCTCCATGCCTCTCTTTAAGAGTTAAGACCATGCGACATTGCGACCTTGGCCGGAAAACAACAGGAGCTAGCCTTACTTGAGTGATCTGATCTCTATTTCTCTCTATCTTTCTCTCTTCATGTAGAGTATATAGACCAGCAATGCAATGTGGCGTCTGAATTTGTTGGGCATGGGTGTGGCTGCATCATATCCCCATGGGGCTTGATTTGGAGTGCGGTGGCGGCCATGCCGATCCGTCCAGTCGCGTCGCCGTCCGGCGTGGATAAAGATGCAGGCAGGCCCCGGCCGGGGTTGACGCCATGGCCGCCAAGCAGGGGTCGCTGTGGTGATGGTCACACGTCGATGGCAACGGCCTGCCAGCAGCACATAACACCCATAGCCGTGCTATCTGTTAATAGGAGTTGATTTTTCTTCTTTTTCTTCTTTGCTTAACACTAACGCTCAAGTTTGTGTAGTTGGTGCGGTTTTGGGCTCTGCTAATTTTGTCATGATTCGTAATCGAGATGTCCAGTTAATTAGCTAATATAATCCTCGTATTAGAAAGCAGCTAGCCCACGGACGATGGTGGCAAATTTTGTCGAATTATTAGGAATTGCGCCCTTGGATGTTGATTGGGAAGAGAACCAGTACTCAGAGCATACAAAGAAAAGACTTAACCTCCATTGTTATCCAAAAGTATGAGCATGCTCTCTCTCGAAGCTCATCCTAAGCTGGGAAAAGGGTTTCCCCTAAATTGAGCATGAGTTAACGAATTAATCTATCCGTTCTCAAATATATATATATATATATATATATATATCATTGAGGACAAACAAATTAATTCAGAAATAAAGTAAATTGGCTGTTTCAAACTTTATACGGAGTATATTTGAGGATCTAGAATTTGTCGCTAACATTTGTTGGGTGTTTGTTGGTAGAGAACTTGTCAACAGCGAACATCATCAAGCACCCTACATAAAAGGCATTTAATTCCTTCTCTCCCCCACATTTTCTAGGAGGTTCGACACGATTGAATGTATCAATCGGTGGTAGTTGTGTGCAAGTACACCTGAGACACTACTATTGTCTAATCAAGCATTGGTGCTGCATAAGAATTAACCCTTCTGTGTAGTGCCCATGCATTTGAGATGGCCTGAGTTCTGGAGTCCATGTATCGATCCCCAATGCTCTTACAAATTCAACAAGCTAACAAGAACCTAAGGTGCATGCAATCAACGGCAAAACAACAACCTAACAAGATCCATAATCTTTCACGAGATACCGTCGAAGAATGTTACAAATAACACGGCGTGAATCCACACACAGAAGCAGAAGGCAAAACAAAGAGAAGGATCGTCAAGCTCCATTGCTCCTCCGTGCCTTCTGAAACCCATCACCGCACCGCTGCATCATCGCCGCCGCCGGGCTCGGAACGGCCTTTGCCACCGCCGACGACACGTCCACGGCCCTGTGGCTGGCGCACCCCGCGAGAAGCCCCACCGGCCGGTGGTGCTGCCTCCCGCCGACAGGACCCCTGCCGCCGCCGCCGCCGCCGCGCTCCGACGACGCGTCCGCGGTGACCACGCTCCACTGGATGCTGGCCTCGCTCGGCTCGTAGGGGCAGTCCTCGATCATCAGGCTCTTGATCTCGAACAGGTCCGAGCTCGACTCGCTCCCGCCGCCGTCGTAGTCGTCCTCCTCCTCCTCCTCCTCCTCTTCGCCTTTGCCGCCTGCTCCGCCGGCAGCGCCGCCGCCGACGCGGCCGTGGCTCGCCGGAACAACGCTGGTCCTCACCGGAGCCACGAGGGTGAAGCTTCTCCTCGTGGTGCTTGAGCAGGCGAGCTCCGCCGCCTTCTCGTCCCTCCCGATCGCCGCCACTTTCGCCGCGCCAAGATTCAAACTGCTTGGCGGGAGAGCCGCGGCGGCCACCACGCCATGGTTGTTGCTGCTGCCATCATCTCCGGGGAGCCCAACAATGGCAGCCTTGTGCATCCTCAGCTCCCTGTACCAGTCGATCCTGCGCACCGCCGGCTCGCCGCCGCCGCCGCCGTGGGCTCCCTTATTATTGGTAGTGGTAGCTGCTGCTGCGCCGCCGTCGTCGACGCGCACCGACCGCTTCCCGGAGCACGTGCGCATGAGCACGCCGACGTGGACGCAGCCGCACTTGGAGCCGCCGCCGCGCCGCCGGTGGCCGCCGGGGAAGAGCGCGGTCTGGCTGTTGGCGCTGGACGCCGAGCTCACCGTCGACGCGCGCGTCGAGGACGGCTTAGCCAACACCACGGCCGCGGCCGGCCACGCAGCAGCTGCCGCCTCCACGGGCGGCCCCACCACCACGTCGCCGTCCATTGCGCCCTTGAAGTAGCGCTCGGCGGTGAAGACGTCGAGCTCGTCGTCGGCGTACGTGCGGCGGCGGCGGCTCCCCATGCCGGGCGCCAGCGGCGGCCGCGCGGCGCGCCCGGCGGCGGCGGCTTCGACGTCCCTGCCGGCGTCAAGGTACGACGAGAGGGACCCGTTCCGGCGCCTCCCGGCCACTGCGTCATCGAAGGTGACCACCTTGCCGCCACCATTTCTCGCCGGCTGCCCCATCTCCATGGTGCCACTAAACACACAAGTACAAGTATATCAAGAAAAAAAATTGGTGTCGCAAAAGGGAATGGTGTGAATAGGCACACTTATATAGACATCAATCACGCATCACCAAAAAAAAATAGACAATAAAATCATATGGACGCATAGATTTCAACAACTGTTCATGTACGAAAACAACTACTCCTCCATACATATATTATATATATGATGATAATTCAACAGCCAAGCTTAATTGCCAATTTGTCTGCATGAAGCAACTGTGAAGGCAACAGGGAGGATCTGGAGGAGGCCGTGAGCTTTGTTTGCAGACAGTAATGCTGGAGCACCGATGGCCATATGTTTTAATTCGAAGCTCAGGAGTTTACAAATCTGAAATCAAGACGGTAGTTGCCACACATCCGCATATAGGAGCTTGATGCAGAGGCCCTGACACTGGTGCTAACAACTAAATTTCAAACTGTTCTGCAGCGTGACTCCGACGGCGACCGGCGAGGGCGATCGCCGGGGAGGAAAACAAAAGGGGAAACTGTGGCTGTTTCCTGTCCATCTGGTCATGAGACACCGAGGAAATTTGAACAACAGTGATACTTTTCGTCTCCAGGGAACACTTGGGATGATGAGGGTCCTTATCTTGGGGGTTCTAATTTTCCATTTGAAATTATGCGATTTACAGGCCAGAATTTACGGGTTAGGAGCCCGGATTTTGTCTGCAAATGAGAGGTGAGGAGAGGCAGGGAAGCGCAGGGTACTATCTGGAACAGTGAGATTAAGACTGTCTAGAGCTTATCAGTAGGAGTGTACCATGGAACAGCCCATCACTCTGCTCCACAGAAACCATGCTTACTATTCAAAATATGCTGTCAGCACTGACGATATCTCGCCGTCCTGCGTAAAATTTGCAGGTATTATATACTGATGAGGAGTTCAGTTCAGATCATGATATGGCATGAGACACTGGAAACCTGTCTCTGGTGGAGTTCTGTCTGCCTGTTTCCCCTGCATCCAAATTTCAGAGTCTGCAGCTATGATCCAAACCTCAAACGGGAGATTTGGAATGTCTTGGATGAGATACTGGGATGACCAACGATTCACGGGTGAACAAACAGTATCTTGACCACGGGAAGTGCGGCATTGGCAGACACGGACTTCAGTTTGTTCCCCTTTTCTGTTGACCTGTATTTTGGAGGTGTTATATTTGGTAGGTAGGTTTGGTCCCAACGAGACTATCTGCATCTTCATTTCTGATTACTTGTTTCGCAATTAAGTGGTTTGGAGTTTGGACCAGAAACTGCAAGGGAATTTGGCGGTATTTTCACATGAATCAGTTCAATTCTTGCAGCATTCAGCAAAACAAATCGCGTGTGCTAAGCCTTAATTCTCTCTCCCAACTACCAAATGAGGCTTCATTTCGATGAAAAAAAGGAAGGAAAAAATAATTAGTAACAGAAGCAACGTCGGCATTAAGTTTGGCCCCAGAAGCAAAACGGCAGCTGCTAAACAACTTATTAAAATAATGGAAACAAAAAAACAACATGAAATACACTCGGAGATAGAAATATGTATTAAATAAAAGATGCAAAGATATCCCCTACGATGTTATTCGTGTAATATTTGAGGCAACAAGGGAATACACGTATAAACTTGCAGACCACAAGACGTCTCATTTATCTTAGCCGTAGGAAGTTCACATATAGACCCTGAGTACTATGTTATCATGATAAGGGTTTGTCAACATTCTCCAGAAAATTTAAATTGCGGATCAATGATTGTTAAGTCCAATCATGTACAGGTTTGACCAGCAAGCAGGACTTACCCTTGCTTATATTTACAAACTGATATTTGGAACCCATGAGCATTGCAGGAACAGAAGAATTTGATAGTATCAACACCCAAAAAAAACTGAAATACAGCATTTGGCACACATGTCGGCATTAGGCACAACATGTGGATTCCCGCAATTTCCAGTATAACATTCTGTCCTGGTCTGACCCAGCATTTAACATGCAGCCGATCAATCAATTCCCAATCAGTTTCAGCGAAAACTACTGATATCTCAGTTAATGCATATCCATGTTCTCAAGTGATGATGTGAAAAACTGTTAGAGAATGACTCTAAATCATGGAAAAGGCAGCCAGTAAGCACAAAATTTTCCAGATAATTCATCAATTATTCCAAGATAAGTCAGAATATTGTAGCATTGTACATGGGAGATGGCTGGTTTTTAAACCAAAAAAATCCCAATAACATTTTTTTCGAGGGGTGAGGTCATTGAGGCTTCTCTCCTCCATGCTCTTCACCTTCACCCTTCCCAACAAGCTGCCAACATCCAACAAAGCTTGAGTTAACCCCTCATAAACAACATCATACTATCACAGCATTATGGCAACACAAAACTCGACTGTCAACTAATCTAATGCTAAAAATGTGCTTTGTTTTAATTTATCATCGACTCATCATAAAGCACACTTTCCAATAGTCAATCCAAATCTCAAGGGTTGAACAATGCAATCATGTCATGAATCAAATATATAGTACTAGAGCAGATGCAGGAGTAAAAAAACAAAGGAAAGAAATATTATGAAACAATTAAAATTTCACACGGTGACTAAAAGTAGCACAAGGTAAAATCATCACAAGCAAGTGATACATACATAGTTAACTCTGGGAACAAATTATAAGGTATCTAAGACATGCAGAAACAACACTCATCTATGAATCAAAAATCATATTTACAGTAATTGTAACCCATGAATACTAGAAAGTTCAGCAGTTATACCAGGGAACCAATCAGTTCATATGCTTCCATCACTTTCGGGTCCTCTTCATCTTCATAACCAACCTGCAGAATTCGCGGCCCATTAACTGACCAAAAGGACCTTCGGCCATCATCCTGAAAAAATGAACCTTCAGCAATGATTTGAACAGGTGGCAGAATAGAGAGAGACACAAAAACAAGAGTAAAATTGATAGAACCTAGCGAGCGTACTAGATTCCGAAGGTTGTAATCGTGAGAGACGGGTGGCCGCGGCTTGAACTCGCGGCGGCGCGGACGTCGAACAGGGGGAGAGAGAGAAGAAGGTTTCACCGAAGGGGGCAGGAGATCAACTGAATGTTGATCTTGCCTAAACCTTTTAATCAAACGTCATGGCTATATATATAGCCTTACAAACTCAAGCACTTTCCTAACAACCCAAATCTTTCCATTAACAAACTCTCCTAATAACTCACAAAGGACTCTAAATAATCCAACCGGACTCTCTTCTAGCCACGAGTCCCCTTGTTGCGCCTCTGATACACAATGCCGGTCATAACAAAAATACACCGGCAGTCCTCAAACTTGCCCCGGGGTGTCATCTAGGTCCTTAAACTCTCAAAATGCACATTAGCATCCCTAAACTTGCTAAAGTGTGTCACTTACGTCCAAAATTCCAAAAATACCCCTATATTGCTAACATTTGTCCATCTCTTAATTTATAATTACGCTATGGTACAATCAAATAAAGTTCTCTAAGTATTGTGATGAAAACAACTGATTTGGTGAGAGAAATAGTATGAAAAATCATGCTCAATTAGCAGCCATGTCATCATGCATAGGGGTATTTTCGGAACTTTGGACCTAGATGGCAGTTTGGCACGGTTTAGCAAGTTTGGGGACTCAAATATGAGTTCAGCGACTTAGATGACACCATGGGACAAGTTTAAGGACCGCTCATGTATTTTACTCCCAAAACAATATGAAGTCATGAAGTCATTTGACAACTATTACTATAAATTATATTGGCCCTTTATTTAAATTCAAAATTGGTGGCTGATAAGTTGGTCAAAAGGGCCTGGTCTGTAATTGTTTCATGCTTGCACTCCCAGGTAAGAGTTGTATTGGTGATTATAATTTTATTCTGTTACACTATACATCTGGTTTAAGCTGTGAATACTGATGCATCAACATTCAAAACCCCTGAGCGTCAGCCATGCCAGGTTGTGGGGAACTACCAAGCAGGGGTGTGTGCGTCCATGCATCACTTGACCTGTCATTTTGGTTCAATACAGCTGGAGTTTGGTCATCTACTGATCTGAACCACAATTGCAGCTCCTCAGCAAATCGGTATATGGGGGTGGAAAGCCTATTTATTTGTACTCAAAATTGGTCCAGGTGGTAAGGCATTGACCTGTTTGCATGGATCCACCCCTTCTAGTTTAACAAATAACCTATCTCAGAAAAGTGCAGTATGTAGTGCTCCGAATTCCATTTCAAAACAGAATTAGTAACAAGTCCACAGTTGCTGATATTCAAAGTCTTAAGTCACAACACATACTAAGAAATAGTTAAGATCAATTTCCAATATTTTCTTGAGGTGAGTAGTACCGGCGCATTACAATTGATAAGCTGATATCACACTATATATATTTTGGAACGTAAGTCACAGGTGCATTTTGTGGTTGGTAACATGGTAATCTAAAGGAGGTAACACAAGAGATGTTCTCCTGTCCCAGAATTAATGTGGCTTTACAATAGAAATGCAAATCTGTGCAACATGGCCAGCAGAACTAAAATGGCTAGGGATAGACCAGACAAATGTGTTTTATTGCCGATGTACTTAGGATAGTTTAGTTGTATGATTGCAGTGGGAAGGGGTTGTAGGAGGAAAGGAGTATATTGCGGAAGAAAATAATTGACATTAAGCATTCACAATGAAACAAAAGCCACTACCATGGAAAGTTAAAATCACCTGCAACACGATCATATAAATAGCCTCCAGAGTTTGTTGGCGAATTTCAGAATCCTCAACAGCTTCTCTTTCATGAGAGAGTGCACTTGATAGCTCAAGTGGCATTTTCGATCTTTCTTCTTCACTATATATCTGTAGTATCAGCCAAAAGCTGTATGAATAGTACGCTAACACATGAAAAATCATCATTTAGCACAAAACAACAGAAACATAGTCTTTTTGGCAATTACTCATGGAGGGTAAAAGTCGTATAAATACACAACTAGAATACCAGATCCACTGTTGACAATATGGATCTCTAAGTTGTACTTTTGCAAAGCGTATTAGGGAGATTGGAAGTCCAATTCATTTCTAAACGAAAATATAAATGTTAAGTCTTCAACAAGATATATTGTCACTTATCCAGAGAACTTAACCCCCTGGACAGTCTTTTACAAGAATATCCCTTGTAAAACATAAAGTAACACATGATTGCTCATTAGGGCACGCAAGGAAATGAAAATTACCACAAAAAGGGGGAAACTATCACACAAAAGATTATGCTAATAAAGGATATCGTTGCACAAGTGAGAAACGTTAATGATATGTACCTTCTTCCCAGCTACCGGCAAAAGTAGAGCTGGCCAAAGATATTCTGCTAAAGAAAGCAAATTCTGTAGCTGAGTATCAGCCTCAAAGCAACAGTTGCGGATTGTACCAGCAACCTACAAAAAATTGCAGAGGTACAGAAAAGCAACAGTAAGTGGGAAACAAAGCAATTTGATAATGATTTATATGAGATTCATAAAATAGTAAAATACCAATACAGTTCAAAAGGAAAATTATGGCAATCAGGTCTAGAAATTTAGTGCAAGACTACAACTAGTTCGAACTCTGGTAAATCAAGGAGAATTGGTTCATGCAAAAAGCATAGCAAGGAGTTATGAAGTAATGTGGCATTACAAATTGAATTGTCAGCAAAGTGATTTGTTACAATGCCTGTGTCTGCAGTAGAACACTACCAAGCAATTCATTAAAATACCACAACAGCTGATGGCATGCGACAATGATTAGTAGTACTGTAGTAGTACTCCCTCCAATTCAAGATGCATGTCGTTTACGACAGGGATGAAGCTAGCGCTAAATTTAGTAATTTACCACGGCACACCATGTGGTTAGAGAGTCAAGTTAGTAGCAAAAATTTTCCTACCATGGTGCACTAGCACCAAACTAGCTCAACACAGCGGACCCCCTGGTTTAGGACATCTACAAGATGAAACTTTGACCTTACCATCCATTTCTTTTGCAATCTTTTTTAAGAGTGTCTCTTTGCCAGATTTGGACAGCAGTGATGAAAATTAAACAACACATAATGAAGATTTATGCTGCACGGAGGCATTACATTGCAAGATCTTCTTCCAGTCCTTCCTCAATCGGTAATCCTCTATTTTCTTTCTCTGATCAAATCTTTGGTCTGCTACTCACAAACTACGGCATGAACGCATAGCAACTTATGCTCGGCGAACCCTGTGAGCATTGTGGATATGAACGCAGACACGTGTTCGTCTTGATTCACCACTTTTGTGTAGTCTAAATGATTCTAGTTCCTGGCTAACCGGGTGTAGAAAGTTTTTATGTTGATTGGCTGGTTAAATTGGACAGACTTTATTGATACATTAATTGATAGCAATTATAGATTGATACGGTTACTTTGCATATGGAATGGAGTACGGTAGAGTTACCATCCATTTCTTTTGCAATCTTTTTTAAGAGTGTCTCTTTGCCAGATTTAGACAGCGGTGATGAAAATTAAACACCACATAATGAAGATTTATGCTGCAAGGAGCCATTACATTTCAAGATCTTCTTTACATTGCAATATCTTCTTCCAGTCCTTCCTCAATCGGTAATCCTCTCTTTTCTTTCTCTGATCAACTCGTTGGTCTGCTGCTCACAAACTACGGGACGAAAGCATAGCAACTTAGGGCGTGATTGGTTTATGGATGTGCCGAGCCTGACTCGTATCCCAGAGTCTGTCCTCCATGGGCCCGGCTCAGCTCATGCAAGTTATTGGTGATTGGTTACCTTGCTTTCATCAGCCTGCCTCACTAGAGCTTTTGTTTGGTTTCGTGTATCTGCACGAAAGACAGCCTTTCTACCGCTTTTTTACCCACCGCTTATGCATCCACTGCATCCACCGAGCCAGGCTCTGGAGAAACGGCCGAATTTCTCGTATCTCCCGGTACAGGCAAGTGAGGTGTTTTTGCATGCCACGGGCCTGGCCCAACCCCCGGAGCAGGAAACCAATCAAGACGAACTTGCATCCGGTGAACCTGTATATGCCAAATACATGTAACCAATCAGCCCCTTATGCTCCGCGAACCCTGTGAGCATGTGGCCATCCTTCCCACAATCCCACGCGATCTAGCATGTATCAAAGAAACAACACAACTGTAAGATCTTGTATGGAAGTACAGAACCAAGAATTGAAACAGCAAAAGGCAGCTTAGACTAGCAGATGCGATAGTCCATGGTGATGTAAGTTCGTTCATTTCGAGAGAAAATATATTTGGTTATTGGAACCCAAATGATTCTCCTTTTGCTCTTCTAGAGAAAAACAGTGATGTTTACAGCAAATACCAAAATGAGGTTCATCTCGTTGTATGGAGAAATAGGAATGACATCTTTATCATTTTGGTAAACGGCAACAATATAGATAAAAATGTCAGATAGATACCTTAGTAAGGGAAAGGCCGCAATTCACATCTAATTTGAGTGGGAACAGGAGGCAGCAAGGTACCTGGAGGAGCGCGGCGACGCCGGACTCGACGTGGGTGAGGTTGACGAGCAGCATGACGAGGCTGCGCGCGAGCGCCGGCTGCTCCCCGCCGCGCTTGGCGACGACGTCCATGGCCGCGTCGACGGCGCCGAGCGCGACGAGGCGGGCGGCGAGGGCGGCGTCCTGGCTGAGGTTGACGAGCGAGTCCGCAGCGGCCTCGCCCGCGCCGCTGCCGGCCGCCGAGGCCAGCAGGCGGAGCAGCGCCGGCAGGGCGCGGTCGGCGCGCGCCGTGAGCGCCCGCAGGCCGTCCTCCCCGCCCGTCAGCCCCCGCACGATGTCCACGGCCGCGGTCCGCACCTGCGGGTTGCGGTCCGAGAGGAAGCCGATCAGCTCGTCGAGCTCGTCGGCCATGGAGGCGGCGGCGGCGGCGAGGGTTTAGCTCCCCACTCGCCTTTTTTCCCTCGTTCGTGTGGGTTCGGGATTTCCCAGGCGGAAGAGGAGTTCGGCGGCGGCGTGATGAATGCGGGGTGAGGCTTTTCTTACGTGATCCTAGCGCGAACACGTAATTCTCAAGATTACGTATCCGGCAGTGGCTCAAACAGCAAGGAACGGCGCCAATGGCACGCAGCAGCTGGAGCGGTCGGAGACTCGGAGTCGGAGAAGAGACACTGGAGAGGATTGGGGGCAGGACCGCAGGGAATGCAGCTGGGGTGAGGACCGCGTTTGGCAGTACTCCATACGTGTCTACCCCTCCATTCCGTAAAAAAACAGGAGTGGGTATGAACATAGACGGGTGTTCGTCTTGGTTCACTACTTTTTTTTATGTTGATTGGCTGGTTAAAATGGACAGGTTTTATTGATACATTAATTGATAGCATTTATAGATTGATATGGTTACTTTGCATATGGAATAGGGTAGAGTTAGAGCAACTCCGTTGGAACCCTTCAAATTGAGGCCTCCAAAACTCATTTGCATGTCTATCTTAAAAAATAGAGGCCCAAAGTAAACACTCAACTCCAGTGGGCATATGGCTACCGGCAAAAGCAGAGCTGGCCAAAGATATTCTGCTAAAGAAAGCAAATTCTGTAGCTGAGTATCAGCCTCAAAGCAACAGTTGCGGATTGTACCAGCAACCTACAAAAAATTGCAGAGGTACAGAAAAGCAACAGTAAGTGGGAAACAAAGCAATTTGATAATGATTTATATGAGATTCATAAAATAGTAAAATACCAATACAGTTCAAAAGGAAAATTATGGCAATCAGGTCTAGAAATTTAGTGCAAGACTACAACTAGTTCGAACTCTGGTAAATCAAGGAGAATTGGTTCATGCAAAAAGCATAGCAAGGAGTTATGAAGTAATGTGGCATTACAAATTGAATTGTCAGCAAAGTGATTTGTTACAATGCCTGTGTCTGCAGTAGAACACTACCAAGCAATATTGAATTGTCAGCAAAGTGATTTGTTACAATGCCTGTGTCTGCAGTAGAACACTACCAAGCAATATTGAATTGTCAGCAAAGTGATTTGTTACAATGCCTGTGTCTGCAGTAGAACACTACCAAGCAATATTGAATTGTCAGCAAAGTGATTTGTTACAATGCCTGTGTCTGCAGTAGAACACTACCAAGCAATTCATTAAAATACCACAACAGCTGATGGCATGCGACAATGATTAGTAGTACTGTAGTAGTACTCCCTCCAATTCAAGATGCATGTCGTTTACGACAGGGATGAAGCTAGCGCTAAATTTAGTAATTTACCACGGCACACCATGTGGTTAGAGAGTCAAGTTAGTAGCAAAAATTTTCCTACCATGGTGCACTAGCACCAAACTAGCTCAACACAGCGGACCCCCTGGTTTAGGACATCTACAAGATGAAACTTTGACCAACAATTTCTACAAAGATAATTAAATATTTGAAAGTATTCTTCACGATGAATGTAGTAGCATCTATCTTATATTGTCAATCTATTCAATTTTAGAAAAAATTTGACCAGCAGAAATCCAAAAACATGTGTTTGAATCAGAGAGGGTATCTGATAAACTGGTCAAACTATGTCAATAATAGGGAAACCAGGAGGGACTTCAGTGTAGATGTCACATTTATGCCAAAACAAAGATTAAGCAGCACGTACCCCTTTCTTTCTAAGTTGGTTTGTTGAATCAAATTGTCGAATAATCTGCTTCAGAAGACCTCTTTTAGGTTCCATCAATATTCTCCTTCCAGCTTCAACCTTAGATAGATTGACAAGTATGGATGAAACATATTCAAAAGTGTCTTGCTCTGCATTGTGGATTAAAAAGAATAAGTTCAGTTACATGTCAATTGAATATTTTGGCACTGACTCAAGACAAGCAATCACAAAAGTGGTGGAGAGAATACAAAAGTGATTGCAGAAATGAAAAGTAGACCAATCATCAAAAGGAAGGTAAATAAAATTAGATGATTCATGTGGACAAAATGATTGCTTCAAACATTGTGAAAGCATTGCAAGATCAGGTCATAGTATAAATGTATGATACGATTCATCATTCTGTTGGCAATAATTATTGATCATGAATTTATGAGTTGGAATGACAGTACATGGAGTTTCAACCTCTTGCAATTTACATCATAATCAGACAGAAAGAAAAATAACTAAAAGAAAGGAGCTAGAAAAACCAAAATGAGGAGCAGAATCTGAAATAACAATAAAAATGAAAACAAATTTAATGTATAAAACAAGGGATTAATCAAAAGTTCTTATTTGAATGTAGAAGTTACACTAAATTTGTAATGTGTGGGCAAAAAAAAAACAAACCTTCAGAATCACTGGATGACCTACAGAATGATCGCACAAGCTTTGCAACGTACAACCCTTGCACCTTTTCATCCCCAACCTTTCAAAATGACAGGAGTCACATTAGTCATGCCTTGAATGATCTCGTCACTAGGGATGACTCAAATAAACAAAAGGATTGCGATTTGAAACCAATGCAAAGAAATGAGCAGTCATAAATTAAACAGAGTGTGGATACCAGCAACGCCTATGATGAGATGGAATTTTGTAGCACTTTTAGAGATAAACATAGATACAAAGCAAATTAGTTAATCAAAATCAATGGCATGATTTGGCCAAATAGACGGCAGATATCTAGAAATGTGATAGGAACAGCATGTATCAAAGAAACAACACAACTGTAAGATCTTGTATGGAAGTACAGAACCAAGAATTGAAACAGCAAAAGGCAGCTTAGACCAGCAGATGCAATAGTCCACGGCGATGTAAGTTCGTTCATTTCGACAGAAAATATATTTGGTTATTGGAACCCAAATGATTCTCCTTTTGCTCTTCTAGAGAAAAACAGTGATGTTTACAGCAAATACCAAAATGAGGTTCATCTCGTTGTATGGAGAAATAGGAATGACATCTTTATCATTTTGGTAAACGGCAACAATATAGATAAAAATGTCAGATAGATACCTTAGTAAGGGAAAGGCCGCAATTCACATCTAATTTGAGTGGGAACAGGAGGCAGCAAGGTACCTGGAGGAGCGCGGCGACGCCGGACTCGACGTGGGTGAGGTTGACGAGCAGCATGACGAGGCTGCGCGCGAGCGCCGGCTGCTCCCCGCCGCGCTTGGCGACGACGTCCATGGCCGCGTCGACGGCGCCGAGCGCGACGAGGCGGGCGGCGAGGGCGGCGTCCTGGCTGAGGTTGACGAGCGAGTCCGCCGCGGCCTCGCCCGCGCCGCTGCCGACCGCGGAGGCCAGCAGGCGGAGCAGCGCCGGCAGGGCGCGGTCGGCGCGCGCCGTGAGCGCCCGCAGGCCGTCCTCCCCGCCCGTCAGCCCCCGCACGATGTCCACGGCCGCGGTCCGCACCTGCGGGTTGCGGTCCGAGAGGAAGCCGATCAGCTCGTCGAGCTCGTCGGCCATGGCGGCGGCGGCGGCGAGGGTTTAGCTCCCCTTTTTGCCTCGTTCGTGTGGGTTCAGGGGATTTCCCAGGCGGAAGAGAGGAGTTCGGCGGCGACGCGATGAATACGGGGTGAGGCCTTCTTACGTGATCCTAGCACGAACACGTAATTCTCAAGATTACGTAGCCGGCAGTGGCTCAAACGACACAAGGAACGGCGCCAACGGCACGCAGCCGCCGTCGGAGTCCGAGCAGAGAGAGGATTTCGTGGCAGAACACGTGCCGTTTTCCGATTGGGGGCAGGGCCGCAGGGAAAGCAGCAGGGGTGCTGATGCTCCTCTACGGGTTTGTTTGGGAAATAGGGCGTCCAAGAATATTATTAAGGCCTTGTTGGATTGGGAGGGTTTCGTTCCTCTACAAGTTAGTTGGGGATGTAGGGTGTGTTTGGTTGAACTTAATAGCAGACCCTACTTGTCATGTATATATGCGTACATATATACATATATATAGTTATATATTGGAGGGGGAATTGGAGGGCCTCTAGAAATGGAGGCTTGGTGGGGAGATTTAGAGGCCTATGCAAAATACAGGTCGATTTAAAGGCCCTGCTGGAGTTATATTTTTGCTCCAAGCCTCTAAATTTTAGAGTAGAGGTCCATATAGAGGCCCCTGCTGGAGTTGCTCTTACCATCCATTTCTTTTGCAATCTTTTTTATCTTTTTTAAGAGTGTCTCTTTGCCAGATTTGGACAGCAGTGATGAAAATTAAACAACACATAATGAAGATTTATGCTGCACGGAGGCATTACATTGCAAGATCTTCTTCCAGTCCTTCCTCAATCGGTAATCCTCTATTTTCTTTCTCTGATCAAATCTTTGGTCTGCTACTCACAAACTACGGCATGAACGCATAGCAACTTATGCTCGGCGAACCCTGTGAGCATTGTGGATATGAACGCAGACACGTGTTCGTCTTGATTCACCACTTTTGTGTAGTCTAAATGATTCTAGTTCCTGGCTAACCGGGTGTAGAAAGTTTTTATGTTGATTGGCTGGTTAAATTGGACAGACTTTATTGATACATTAATTGATAGCAATTATAGATTGATACGGTTACTTTGCATATGGAATGGAGTACGGTAGAGTTACCATCCATTTCTTTTGCAATCTTTTTTAAGAGTGTCTCTTTGCCAGATTTAGACAGCGGTGATGAAAATTAAACACCACATAATGAAGATTTATGCTGCAAGGAGCCATTACATTTCAAGATCTTCTTTACATTGCAATATCTTCTTCCAGTCCTTCCTCAATCGGTAATCCTCTCTTTTCTTTCTCTGATCAACTCGTTGGTCTGCTGCTCACAAACTACGGGACGAAAGCATAGCAACTTAGGGCGTGATTGGTTTATGGATGTGCCGAGCCTGACTCGTATCCCAGAGTCTGTCCTCCATGGGCCCGGCTCAGCTCATGCAAGTTATTGGTGATTGGTTACCTTGCTTTCATCAGCCTGCCTCACTAGAGCTTTTGTTTGGTTTCGTGTATCTGCACGAAAGACAGCCTTTCTACCGCTTTTTTACCCACCGCTTATGCATCCACTGCATCCACCGAGCCAGGCTCTGGAGAAACGGCCGAATTTCTCGTATCTCCCGGTACAGGCAAGTGAGGTGTTTTTGCATGCCACGGGCCTGGCCCAACCCCCGGAGCAGGAAACCAATCAAGACGAACTTGCATCCGGTGAACCTGTATATGCCAAATACATGTAACCAATCAGCCCCTTATGCTCCGCGAACCCTGTGAGCATGTGGCCATCCTTCCCACAATCCCACGCCATCAACCTCTGCACGATGTCCACATATGCGCTCCGCATGGCAGCGGTGGCGAGGGTTTGTTCCTTCACTCGGGGATTCAGCGGATTTCGCAGGCTAGCAGGCGAAAAAAGTGTTGGGTGGCGACGCGATGAATACGGATAAGGCCTCCTTACGCGAACCTACTGTGAACACGTAGTTAGGAGGATTACGCTGGTCCGAAGACCACAAGGATCACGACCTTTTATTTTTAAATAGTCCTTTTAAATCTAATATTTTAATAATAACCCGTGACAAACTAAATTTTCAGAAACTAGCCTTTTTGGTCGCGCCACATGCAATGGAGCGACGAAGCCACCATGTAGGCAACTCGGCCACGGTGGCCGCTGATGTGTCAACTGAGTCGCGCCGGAGTCTCTGGCGCGACTCAGCTGCACATCAATTACAGATTCAAACTTGGTGCTTCATTATAAATATTCAAAAATCTATTTTTATGAAGTGGGACTAGTCTAAAATATTCACCAAAGATCCTAGTTCCCAATTTTATTTATTTAGTCCAAAATTGATACAAAAATCATTTTAAAATTTTGGCTCAAATTTGAATAAGCATCACTGTTTTCAGGACTCAGCTGCACATCAATTAATGATTCGAACTTGGTGCTCCATTATAAATATTCAAAATTATATTTTTATGTAGTGGGACGAGTCCAAAATATTCACAAAAGATCCAACTTCCCAATTTACATTATCTAGTCCAAAATTGATATATATATCATTTTAAAATTATGGCTCAAATTTGGATTATCATCATTGTTTCCAGGACTTAGAAATTTCCAAGAAAAAGACTAAGAACGGTATAACTTGTTGTTTAAAATTTGATATTTGACCCTTAAACATACCAAAACATCAACTTGATGTCCCTCTATATTGAAGCACATAACTTGTACAAATACTTTTTGTATAGGTTGAAGGTTTAATGGTTAGAAAAAATCTAAAATACCAAGCTCCTAAACTGAAAGGACCTTGATGTCACCTAGAGGGGGGGTGAATAGGTGAATCTGCAATTTACAAAACTTTTTCACACTGTCAGTACCAAAACCGGTCAGACCGGTTTCCCAAACCGGTCAGACCGGTTTGGGGTCAGGAACTCAACACAGTACAAAAGCGGTCAGACCGGTTTACCAAACCGGTCAGACCGGTTTCCTGCAGAAACACACAAATATGTATATGACCCCCTCTACGAGTTCTAGCACAAACCAAACTTGTTTTGCAGCTCCTGTAGGTGATTTCTAGCAGGTTCACAAAGTCCCTGCACACAAGTAGAGCACAACCAAGTAGATCGAAGCGGAAGCAAATATAAATGCTAGAATTGAACTTGTGAGGCAAACCAATAGAGAGACACGATGATTTGTTTCCCGAAGTTCGGATTCACCAATGCCACAAAGGCCGTCACAAAGACAAGGTGAATCCTACTCTCCGTTGAGGGCCTACGAAAGGCGGGCTTATCCACTCCAAGCCACTTTCCTCGGTTCCACTAGCTTGTGGCCCTTTTCCACGAAGGAGGCAAGGCCGGCCTATACAAACGATCCGCGGCTTACCACAAACACGGTAGCTCACCGGCGACGCCTAGCCGTCTAGGAGGCTTCACCTCCAAGAGTAACAAATGCTTCAATGGTTGCTAGACTTCACCGCAAGTGCTCAAGCTATGGATTCACTCTTTGCTGTTGCAATTAGCTCTATCAAGCTTTCTCTAGCTCACACACAATATCTCTCTCAACCCAAATCCAAAGATATTGATAGAATCAATCAACTCTCACAAAGAGAGGTTTGGGGAGAGCTTGCTGGTGCTTGGGAAGGCTCTAGGCGTGCAAGGAAGGCAAGGGAACCAGCAGCCCTCAAAGGAGAGGGCCAAGGGGTATAAATACCCCAAAGTCCCAAACTAGCCGTTATAGCCGTTGGAAACCTGTCTGTGGCTCTTGTAGATGATATCTAGCAAGGTCACTCAGTCCCTGCACACAAGTAGAGCACAACCAAGTAGATCGAAGCGGAAGCAAATATAAATGCTAGAATTGAACTTGTGAGGCAAACCAATAGGGAGACACGATGATTTGTTTCCCGTAGTTCGGATTCACCAATGCCGTCGTATTTTTTGGGTTTATTTCGAACTGTTCGTGTTTACGAACCGTTTGTGATGTAAAATTCTGTAGTAGTGTATCTCACAAGGGTTGATCTATTGAGCACTTTGGTGTTATCCCACAACTAAATGTTGCATCCCTCTTGATAGTACGGCATACCTATACTCAAGAAAATAAATAACAACTGAATCTTGCACTTGAGCTTCAACTTCTTGATTATTGCCATACTTGATCATTCTCAACTTGAGGGCTCACAACACTTCTTCATAGCTGAGCAAATCCAATCTTGAGCTAGGCTTAGAATTTCCAAGTTTATGGACCAATTCATAAGCCATTCCAATATGTGATCAATAAAGAATTAGACGCATTGCATAGCTTCACTCATAAGGCTTGATTAGTGCATAGAGATTAAACCATAATGCTAGTCTTCACCCTAGCAAAGTCCCTCGGCTACAAGACCAACTTACCCTTCTCTTTGCTTGGTACCTGGACACTCCCATCTAGCTTAACTCTTTCACCATATCTAGCCACTTGAGATCCACTTTGTATTGCATCATCACTAAATCCACATTGAAATCCATTGCTTCAATTGATCTTGAAATATCTTCAATATTGTCTTGTATGTTGTCTTTGATAGATTACTTGTCCATAAGCTTTCATGCACTTGAGACCATATAATATCCATATAATCATGTCCCAATTTGAATATAACCATAGCCATGGATCAAGCCCAAAGAAATCCTAATTTCTTCAATTAAGTTATCCCATAACTATTAGACAAGCTTCTTCTTGTTGAGACCATTCAATATGCATAACACCATGTCTCATTTATCATTTCCAAACACTTGTCATTGTATTGCTTAGTTGCATGGGATTACCATCACTTGTTTGCTTTTATGTCATTTGTACCAACAATGAGCTCTCATTCTTCAACAAGTATGTTTCATGATTATCCATAAGAATAAGACCCTGCTCATATACTTAAACAAACAAGTTAAATTACAAATCATGTTGTCATCCAAAATCACCAAAACAATTAAGTGCCAGCAGCCAACACATTTTGGGTGGTGGTATGCTTTCTGCCCACAAATGCGGCTCTTGATCTCTCAGACACTCTAGCTAGCACATGGGGTCCATCAATGGCTCCAACACAGTCCTACATAAGGTTGCATTAATTAGTACTAGTAGATAGACAATTTTGGCTGGTGTATGATGGACAAATGGAATAGAACCAAACCTTGAAGTAAGGGCTCCACTTTCTTTTGTTTGTGATTTTAGTTGGAACTGCTGGTGACCGTGGAAGGATCAACTCAGACCTAAGTTCTCCAACAGGATACAACAACTCAGACGTAGGGTTTCTTTTTTTACATGCCTACGTAGGGTTTCAACAGACCTTAAAAGGGGCACGTGAACACATCTAAATTTTTGGTTGTGGCCAACAACATGAAGAAACATGGCAACTTGCTCTTCAATGTTGCGATGTATGCTATCTTTGAGCAGACCCTGTTACGGAACAGGTCATAAAGTTGCAATAAAGGGGCTCTCTTCATCCCAACGGTGTTCACACATTGGGTGCCATTTGATTGGTAGATAAAGGCTATATTTTTTTTTGCCTTTGTTCATCCCTAGGAAGCATTGGGCCATAGTTAATGGTTCGTCTAGCAGATTAGGCAGCAAGCTGTTGTTAGTTTGTACGGAGCACGGAGCAATCAATTTATGTTGTTCAGTTGGGCCAGCCAGCTAGGCCCAAAGAAAAAACAATGCCGTAGTGAATTAGTATAAAAAAAAATGCCGTACTGAATTGATTTGCTTCCATCCGACCTCGTTTTGCATAGACGCGGGCGCCGTCAATGACGCGCTATTGGCTCATCGTCTCCTCGTACTCCGATCGATCTGAGGCCTCGCCGACGCGGCGACATTGACGAATGGTGGGCAATGGCGACTACACGAGAGCGCCAGACGGTAATGCATATTTCTCCCTATGCTGTTCTTAAAAGTTCAATACTATTCATCTGTATGTATCTGATATGTAATTTGTTCTCTGTAATTTTTTAGTACTTCAGGACTCAACTGTTCAGGGTTGAGAATACATTATCCATGCATTAGGCTAGAACATTAATTTCAGGCAGCCTAAACCGAATTGATTCATTGGATAGGTGCAGAAGCACAGAAATACTCTAACCCGATAATTTTCTAGTTTTCCTGAGTTGATTCAATATGACAATACCTCTAGTGTAGATAAAAAAACTTGTTATTAATATTACTTTTATTAAAATTCTAAAACATTATTACTACTAATGTTATTATTAAAGGGCCCACTTTTTAGTTTCGCCTCGGGCCACCAAAATCTCAGGACTGGGTCTGGTAGGGCTATGATCATCTGACGAAGAAGTAGTCCAATGAAAACCTTCACTCAATTGAATGTGCAAGTGATAATCTAGAGTGATGTACTAGACATGGAGTGAGATGTGGAAGATCAAAGCATACCATGACTAGGACCAGAAGTGGGTCCGAAGATAGAAGCAGCTGCCTGTGACGCAAAATCTCCAGGAGTAGGAGATGGAGCACTCGAGAACTGAAGTCCTGCCATAGAAGATCCGGTGCCACCATATGCATATGACGAAGACGGGAGTGTAGCAGCTGCATAAGATGGACCTGGAGGTGCAAATCCAAACAAGGAGCCAAACAAGTCACCCTCTGAAGTAGGCATGTAGGTGTAAGTCCCTGGAGCACCAACTGACTGTGGAGGGGGAGGCTGTGAGCTCGATCCAACGTGTCCATATCCAAAAATGTCACCATACTCCTCAAAGTAGCCCGCATTCATGTGATCGGTCATGATGTCTCTAAGCGGGGGTATCTCAGGTAGCTCAAGTGGAGGAGAGATGGGTGATGGTGGATCATCCGGGCTCATCTTGGCATGTAATCTCTTCACCGCATCCCTAGTCTTCTTGCTCTCAATCCTCTGCTGCCTAATGTTCACTTCAACATCCCTCTGACCTTTGCAAATACCAGTGAACATGGAGATGAACTTCCGAATAGGAGAAGTCCTTCGCTCAGGATATGAGCTGCTGCCAGGCCCAAACCGGTTAGACCGGTTTGGGAAACCGGTCAGATCGGTTTGCCCCGGCTGCAGCTGACTATGCTTCTGCTGAGTCTGGTCGCCTCCCTGCTGTGTGTGCTGCTGCTGCTGAGGATCTGGGTGCTGTGGAGGCTCATCCTGTGGTGGAGAAGGCATCCGAAACTTGTGAGGCACAGGAGGACGCAGAGGCTTGTGTTTAGTGAAGATCGGTTTTTTTCATAGCTTCAATTCT
>OAMR01000362.1:569353-598417 GCA_900205405.1 Echinochloa crus-galli
TATGAATAGGATCATTTATTTACTTAATGAATACAAAAAAATGATGCTTCAAAAGAGTATTAGTATGGATGTCTACAAAGTAGCTAAGGATCTGTTTTTTATACAGAAAAGGGAGTTAGTATTCTGAATGCAATAAATGTGCATGACATCAAGAGCATCCATTTCGCGGTTGTATTTGGGTAGTTATGCCACTGTAATATATTGGAACACTTGCTGAAATGCAGGAACTAGTGGAGCTTGAATGCCTGGATTGGGCCACCAAAAAAATTAACATCAAGTATGAGGTTAGAAATAACAGAAAGGGATACAAGGCAGGTGCATTGAAGAAGGGCATGGAACATATATACGCCCGACAGTGTGACTTCGTTGCTATCTTTGATGCAGATTTCCAACCTGAATCTGACTTCCTTTTAAAAACTATACCATTTCTTGTGCATAACCCAAAGATTGCACTTGTACAAGCACGTTGGGAGTTTGGTAAGCATAAATATGTCGTTTTCTAGTCATGTGTACAGTTAGGAATATTCTGTTTTTGGAGTTCCTATCCTCGTGAAAATTAAAGCAAATATGTTATGTGTGTGGTTCTGACAGGTTCATGTGTAGTTCTTTTTACTTGTTAAGAGTGTAGATTGGTTTGGTTAGTTTGGATTCATTTGTTCAGATTGTTTATTTTCATTAGCATAGTTTATTTCTTAATTCTTAGAGTTAGCCAAGTCATCTGTGTAAAAATACATGGCAATTCATCTTTTTAATCAAGTAAATATATTTCCTAAGGTTAAGCTCATGTGCTAACTTAGATGGGCGTACCTATTTCACATTTGGAATGCTTACACCTTACATTGGAAAAATGATATTTAACTGTATAGATAAGATGTTTATATATTTCTGGTAACTCTGTATTGACATGGAGACATATCATGTAATCTTTTAGTAAAGATAGTTTGCTCTAAGATAGAGAAATATGATGTGATTTTAGTATAAAGGGTATAGTGTTACATTATCTCTAGTTTAAGTACACAACTAAATGCTGACACTGACATAACATGTTAATTCTGTTCCATTAATGATCTTTTTGGCCAAACCTTTATTTACACTTAGGCTCTTGATAATAAATTTGAGTGACACTGACATTGGTTGACAATTTTAAGCTGTAATGAAGTTCTGATTATTACTGATGTTCTGATGCAATTTCTTCACCATTTGCCATGACAAGCGGTCATATTGATGCCTACATGGCGGCTTCGTCGCGCCATTGCATGTGGCGCGACTCAACGGGGAGTCGCGCCAAAAGTCCCGGCGCGACTAAAAAGACTAGTTTTTGAAAAAATTTAGTTTATCACGGGTTATTATTAAAATATTAGATTTAAAAGGACTATTTAAAAATAAAAACTCAAGGATCACGGTAGACATAGACTGCACCAATACCATCACGGAGCACAGCAGCGGTCGGCGCCAAGGATATCAGTGTCGCAAAAACACGTGCCGTGCCGTTTTTCCATTGGGGAGCAGGAATCAGGATCGTTTGTGTACTCATTCTTTGGCTTCAATGGTAAGAGCTGGTTGATAGCTGTACATTGAGGTTCTGACTTTTTCCATGATAAATTGTCTGAAAAATATAACAACTGTGTTCTGTTTGCAGGTACAGCTGTATATGAAAGTTAATATATCGATGTATTTGTAACTTGAGCACGCTTCCTTCTTAAATGCTAAGTGGTGCTCCTGCTAAAATATTATCAATCTGGGGGATGGAAAGATCGCACCACTGTAGAAGACATGGACTTGGCTGTACGGGCAAGCCTCAAGGGATGGGAGTTCTTGTATGTTGGTGATATTAGGGTATTTGTCTGAATCTCTTTGAACCTTGAATAGGTGTTTTTTGATGAAGCTATGATATATTGTGCCATGTCAGCATTACAATTGTAAACCTTATACAGGTTAAGAGTGAACTCCCAAGTACCTTCAAAGCCTACCGACATCAACAGCATAGGTGGACTTGTGGTGCTGCCAATCTCTTCAGAAAAATGGCATGGGAAATCATTACAAACAAGGTTTGTCTTCTTGAACCCCACTCCATGCATTAAGATGATTTTGTCATGCTATAATTACCAACTGATGCAATGCAGGAGGTGTCAATATGGAAGAAATCCAATGCTACCCATGCCAACAAAACCAAAGTAAAATCCACATGTACTTACTTCAGCACTAAAACATACATCACTGAAGAGCTGCTAAAAAGTACTAACCGGTAAAACATATGTCATCACAGTAAACAAATGAGATGGGAAAACTGTGTGAATCTCTTCAGAAAAATGGCATGGGAAATCATTACAAACAAGGTTTGTCTTCTTGAACCCCACTCCATGCATTAAGATGATTTTGTCATGCTATAATTACCAACTGGTATAATGCAGGAGGTGTCAATATGGAAGAAGCATCATCTGTTGTACAGCTTTTTCTTTGTGCGAAGGGTTATCGCTCCCCTGGTGACATTCTTGTTTTATTGTGTTGTGATCCCTTTGTCTGCTATGGTTCCTGGTGTCAGCATTCCTGTATGGGGGCTGGTCTATATTCCCACTGCCATTACATGTATGAATGCAATCAGAAATCCTGGGTACGGATAATCTCACAACCTTCCATATGCCTGTTAATGTTGTTCTGCGGCAGCCGTGTGTCCCTTCGGGTTGTTACTCTCTGCATCGCCGACCACGTCCACCGCCATCGGGAGGCGGAGGGGCGGCGCCGGGAGGGGAGGCGGGGGTGCGGCGTCGGGAGAGGGCGGCGCGCGCGGAAGGAGGGGAGGGGCGGTGCGGCTGGGGGCGAGGGGGGCGCGGGGGAATGGAGGGGAGGAGCGAGGGGCGGCGCGGGAGGGGAAGGGGCGGCGCGGATAGGAGGGAGCGGCGCGGTTGGGGGCGAGGGACGGCGCGGGAGGGGAAGGCGCGGGAGGGACGGCGGCGGCTGTAGGGTTTAGGGTTTGCGGGCGGACGAGGAGGCGTTCGTACAGGAAATTTGGGGGGGGGGCATGAGGCAGACGGGCGGATGGGGAGGCAGACGGAACGCAGCGGGCGGACGGGTGGCAGACCGATGAGGTCGCACCACGTGGTTCCTGAGCACAGGATTACTAGGTGTGCCGCAGCAGGACGTACGGCGCAGTCTGCAGGAGGGACGCATATTCGCTTGCGGGGCCTCTGCTCCTCGTGCATCACGAGTCACCTTTGTTTCTGGCATCTGGCCTCTGATCCTGGGCCTAGTGCTTCTTGGAGTACATTACCACACAGGCCTCCACGTACGGGTAACGATTACGTTAGCCACAGTTCATTCACTAGCACACAACTTCGTGCTGGTCAAATACACAGACCTTCGAATAATTTCAACTTTCACGACAAGAGTCGTCTAAAAAACGATTGATGTATGTGTTCTTGACGATGATGTGACTTTGAATCCAAACTTCTGCCGCTAGCGGCTTCGTGCCAATTGTGCGTCTTTGTCTCTACTGTTGTCTCACTTGTGTTCTCATTAGGTGTTGAAAACAAATTAAAGGGGGGCAAAGGGCAGGTTGCTTTAAACTATACAAATCCAAGCCGTGTCATACATACATATAGGTTCTATGAGTATCATTTAGTTAGCATTTCTTCATTGTCAAACTTATATAAGTACTATCTGTTTTAAACTGTAGGTCGTTTATCATAAATTTAACCGCTTGTCTTATTAAAAAATTTATAAAAATATAGTTAAACTTAAGATATTATTAAAAAAATTATTAATAAAGTAAGACATCATAAAAGATATGATAATTTACATAAAATTTCAAATAAAACAAACGGTTAAATTTAGAGTCAAAAAAGTTAAATGACCTACATTTTGAAACGGATGGAGCACTGACTTTACAAAACAATATGTAGTTCAAGAAATTTAATCTAGTGGTGAAACTTAATAAATGAACAAAGTAGAGTATGCGTGCATCGAAACCATACTGGACCACCAAGGTACGTTTTGTTCCCACGCAGTGCAAATTGGCAACGGGAAAATAAAAAGCGCATCTTTATTGGCTGGCAACTTTCCCCACCATCCGAATGTCTCCTTGTTCCTCTTCCTCGCGCCGCGGCCGCCCACGCCACCGCCATCCGCAGCTACCCACCACCACCCCGCCCTTTCAAAACCCAACCGCAAAAAAGGCGCACGCAGCCAGAGCTGCTGCACGCGGGCGCACCCTCTCCCCAGCGCTTGCGTTCCGTCCGCTCCAAGCAAGGCACCACCCACGCGTGCCCCTCCCGCATCCCGATGCCGGCGCTCGCGGCCGCGGTGGTGGCGGCGGCGGCGGCGTGGGCGCTGCGGGCGGCGGTGTGGGCGTGCCTCGCGGCGTCGGCCATGCTCGTCGCCGAGGCCGCGTACATGGGCCTCGCCAGCCTCGCCGCCGCCGCAGCGGCGCCGTGGCGCCGGCCCCAGCGGAGGTACCGGTGGGAGCCCATGCCCGGGGCCGGCGACGTCGAGGCGGGCCCCGCGGCGGAGGAGTTCCCCATGGTGCTCGTGCAGATCCCCATGTACAACGAGAGGGAGGTGAGCCGTTCGCGTTCGCGTCTCTGAATCTCTCATCCTCTGTAAAGCTGAATGTGCCTCGCTCCCCAATCGCCGCTACACGTCGCGATCGCGAGATCGTAGGACCATAGGATAGGATAGGACGCGGCGGTACGAATTCAGAAGGTTTTAGATGTGGACCTACTACGGTCCCAAGTACATGAATGCGTCGTTCTGATAATAATAATTTGTGGGGCGTTTATCAAGCTATAGTTTTGGTGGTTTTAATGGCCCGCTACTTCTGATGAATGCCTTGGTGTCCTTTTTCTCGTCTCTGAATGTATTGGGGGGTAGCTGTTTTGGTTCATGTATAGGGTCCATAATTTTCATATGTTAGTGTGATATCTGTTGATATATGAGTAGCGGGCTTGGAGATACCATGTATATTGCCTTCATTGCTATTTATTTTGTTTTACACATGTGCAAAGTTTACAATTTTTTCTATATTTGCATGTAGTATCTTTCCCAAAAGAATAGATCTGCAGCAGCTAATTATGTGGGTTAGTGATATGATATCTCCTGAGCCAACCAAATTTCGTAATACTACATCCACCATTAAAGTTTTTTTGACTTGCAGACAAGCTTTTAGAAAAAAATGTGCCAGCAAATCAAAATTCTGAAGGGGCATGGTTTTGTACTGCTCTATACACATGCTCGATATTATTTTTGGTTGCTATATTAATTTCCCCATATGCATTCAATCATGTGACTGCAATATTGTGTGAAAAATAGGCATGGTATGGTACTTGGTCATCATTAATTTATTATTTTTTCTATACTTGACATGTGATATATAGATAAAAAAACAATAAGGTTTTTATTACCAGTTTGCTGCTAGCAAGATCATTTTTTAGCAGCATGAAGATATTGGAATGGAGGCTCTTATTGCTTCTGGGCTGCAGCAATGCAAGATGAAATAATCTATATTTTTTTTATTTTTTTATTTATTGGTATGTGTATAATTATGGGCGTACATGTGCATCATCATGAATGGTTTCCAAAATTTTTATCTATTGGATCCTAATTTGATGGTTAATGATTTTTTAATTACAGGATTTCTTTTAAAACACGTATAACCATTGTAATCATTAACATGTATTGTGATATGGACATAATTGTGGGTGTATGTTACCATGATCAACTGTTAATTTCTTGTCAATTGTATCTTTTTTGGATGAAGTGAATATATTTATTGTTTTATATTTTATCTTATTTGTAAAGTTAGGTTAAGTATTTCTTACTTTCTTGATTTTTTTTCGCCCTATCTACATTTAGGTTAGCTGGGTGCAGATCGATTTTTGTTGTACCATGGATTAAGATTTACTTTTTTTTATACACGTGTGTGCCGCACGTGATCTGCAGCAGCTAATTATGTGGGTTAGTGATATGATATCTCCTGAGACAATCAAATTTCTTAATACTACATCCACCATTAAAGTTTTTTTGCTTGCAGACAAGCTTTTAGAAAATATGTGCCACCAAATCAAAATTCTGAAGGGGCATGGTTTTGTACTGCTCTATACACATGCTCGATATTATTTTTGGTTGCTATATTAATTTCCCCATATGCATTCAATCATGTGACTGCAATATTGTGTGAAAAATAGGCATGGTATGGTACTTGGTCATCATTAATTTATTATTTTTTCTATACTTGACATGTGATATATAGATAAAAAAACAATAAGGTTTTTATTACCAGTTTGCTGCTAGCAAGATCATTTTTTAGCAGCATGAAGATATTGGAATGGAGGCTCTTATTGCTTCTGGGCTGCAGCAATGCAAGATGAAATAATCTATATTTTTTTTATTTTTTTATTTATTGGTATGTGTATAATTATGGGCGTACATGTGCATCATCATGAATGGTTTCCAAAATTTTTATCTATTGGATCCTAATTTGATGGTTAATGATTTTTTAATTACAGGATTTCTTTTAAAACACGTATAACCATTGTAATCATTAACATGTATTGTGATATGGACATAATTGTGGGTGTATGTTACCATGATCAACTGTTAATTTCTTGTCAATTGTATCTTTTTTGGATGAAGTGAATATATTTATTGTTTTATATTTTATCTTATTTGTAAAGTTAGGTTAAGTATTTCTTACTTTCTTGATTTTTTTTCGCCCTATCTACATTTAGGTTAGCTGGGTGCAGATCGATTTTTGTTGTACCATGGATTAAGATTTACTTTTTTTTATACACGTGTGTGCCGCACGTGATCTGCAGCAGCTAATTATGTGGGTTAGTGATATGATATCTCCTGAGACAATCAAATTTCTTAATACTACATCCACCATTAAAGTTTTTTTGCTTGCAGACAAGCTTTTAGAAAATATGTGCCACCAAATCAAAATTCTGAAGGGGCATGGTTTTGTACTGCTCTATACACATGCTCGATATTATTTTTGGTTGCTATATTAATTTCCCCATATGCATTCAATCATGTGACTGCAATATTGTGTGAAAAATAGGCATGGTATGGTACTTGGTCATCATTAATTTATTATTTTTTCTATACTTGACATGTGATATATAGATAAAAAAACAATAAGGTTTTTATTACCAGTTTGCTGCTAGCAAGATCATTTTTTAGCAGCATGAAGATATTGGAATGGAGGCTCTTATTGCTTCTGGGCTGCAGCAATGCAAGATGAAATAATCTATATTTTTTTTATTTTTTTATTTATTGGTATGTGTATAATTATGGGCGTACATGTGCATCATCATGAATGGTTTCCAAAATTTTTATCTATTGGATCCTAATTTGATGGTTAATGATTTTTTAATTACAGGATTTCTTTTAAAACACGTATAACCATTGTAATCATTAACATGTATTGTGATATGGACATAATTGTGGGTGTATGTTACCATGATCAACTGTTAATTTCTTGTCAATTGTATCTTTTTTGGATGAAGTGAATATATTTATTGTTTTATATTTTATCTTATTTGTAAAGTTAGGTTAAGTATTTCTTACTTTCTTGATTTTTTTTCGCCCTATCTACATTTAGGTTAGCTGGGTGCAGATCGATTTTTGTTGTACCATGGATTAAGATTTACTTTTTTTTATACACGTGTGTGCCGCACGTGATCTGCAGCAGCTAATTATGTGGGTTAGTGATATGATATCTCCTGAGACAATCAAATTTCTTAATACTACATCCACCATTAAAGTTTTTTTGCTTGCAGACAAGCTTTTAGAAAATATGTGCCACCAAATCAAAATTCTGAAGGGGCATGGTTTTGTACTGCTCTATACACATGCTCGATATTATTTTTGGTTGCTATATTAATTTCCCCATATGCATTCAATCATGTGACTGCAATATTGTGTGAAAAATAGGCATGGTATGGTACTTGGTCATCATTAATTTATTATTTTTTCTATACTTGACATGTGATATATAGATAAAAAAACAATAAGGTTTTTATTACCAGTTTGCTGCTAGCAAGATCATTTTTTAGCAGCATGAAGATATTGGAATGGAGGCTCTTATTGCTTCTGGGCTGCAGCAATGCAAGATGAAATAATCTATATTTTTTTTATTTTTTTATTTATTGGTATGTGTATAATTATGGGCGTACATGTGCATCATCATGAATGGTTTCCAAAATTTTTATCTATTGGATCCTAATTTGATGGTTAATGATTTTTTAATTACAGGATTTCTTTTAAAACACGTATAACCATTGTAATCATTAACATGTATTGTGATATGGACATAATTGTGGGTGTATGTTACCATGATCAACTGTTAATTTCTTGTCAATCATCATCTGTTGTACAGCTTTTTCTTTGTGCGAAGGGTTATCGCTCCCCTGGTGACATTCTTGTTTTATTGTGTTGTGATCCCTTTGTCTGCTATGGTTCCTGGTGTCAGCATTCCTGTATGGGGGCTGGTCTATATTCCCACTGCCATTACATGTATGAATGCAATCAGAAATCCTGGGTACGGATAATCTCACAACCTTCCATATGCCTGTTAATGTTGTCATCTTCATATGACATTATGTAATTCATAGGTCTCTCCATCTGATGCCCTTCTGGATTCTGTTTGAGAATGTCATGTCCATGCACCGCATGCGTGCTGCTCTAACCGGTTTGCTCGAGACTGCACGTGCAAATGACTGGGTAGTCACTGAGAAGGTAGGAGATCTGGAAAAGGATGATCTCGATGTACCACTCCTTGAACCAGTGAAGCCAACCGAATGCATTGAGAGGTAACTGAGGAAGCTCGTAGCAAAATGGTGTTGAAAGAACAAACTACAAGTATTGCTTCTTGGAGAACATGCTTATGATTTCAATCTTTGCCTTTGCAGGATTTACATTCCTGAGCTCTTGCTTGCACTCTACCTCCTAATATGTGCCTCATACGACTTCGTCCTTGGAAGCCATAAGTACTATCTTTATATCTACCTCCAGGCTTTTGCATACATTGTAATGGGCTTTGGTTTCGTTGGAACGAGAACTCCATGCTCATAGCAGCTTTGATGACATTACTAGCCCCCCAATTCCAATTTGCACCTAGGTAGTGTGCAAGGTAAATACTTACCTGATGTTATTGTTTTGATGATACTGGTCCATGCTTTTAGTCTAGGGAGTTTTAGGTCCCTAACAAGAAAATTCCTCATTTACCACTGGTAACTCAGAATTTTATGATTTACCACTGGTAAACCCATTTTCCCTGACATACACAGTTTTCTCAATAATCGCCCTGTGCTAGATGTATTTATCTGTAATAGTGCCATGGCAGAACTGGGATATAATGGCATGAATTTCAGATTTTGGGTTCATAGTTGTAATAGGGCGAGAGGTGAGTCTGTATCCTAGCTGAATTAGGAGCTTTATGTAGCATATTTTTATGATTGGTAGAGATGCCAACCATGCATGTATGGAACATGATGAAAAAACGATGAAAATATGGTATTGATTTTTGTACCAAGACAGAACAACAACCATTTTGTTTCATCTCTTTGCTCTATTATGCAAAATCTGAGCAATGTGGGGCCCTGCATCGGTATCAAAGCATAAAAACTATATAATTGGCGCAGCATGCAGATTATCTGTGTAGACAATCTCTATGCCACATAGAAATGCAATGATGTGAAAGCAAGAATCTTTTGCTTTCTGGGGTGAGCAAAGGGAAATCTAGCTGGTTCGTTTGCTTTGTCGGATGCTGATTGGTCACTTTATATGATGATCTGTATTTTTTTTAAAAAAATTGTCTAGATCCTACACTTGTCGTACCCTGCTGGAGATTCAACCTTTTCGTGTTTTGCTTCTCTCTGGTTCCTTCCTGTGTCTGGTTTTCGTTAATTTAAAGTGACTTTTGCTACAGTGTGCTGGATAGGTATCACAAGTTCACAACAGCTCCACGCCTCCACCTATCTGCTGTTGCTCCTCCTTGTAAAGAGCACCGCTGTGAAATGGAATGAGTAATGCCACCTTGTTTGATCAATTAAAATCTTTGTTACTTTTGAATAAGTAATTTTTATAATGCACGTTTTCCCTGATTTCTTACAAAAGGGGGGCGTGGCCTGTTCACTTTCTAGACAAGTACGAGGATAATTAACAAGAAGCACAAAATAGTCAAAGTAAAGACTATATATAATACGGAGTAGGTAGTAGGTACTCCCTCTGGTTCACAATAAATAAGTGATTTCATGGAGTTCCCCATGGTGCTCGTGCAGATCCCCATGTACAACGAGAGGGAGGTGAGCCGTTCGCGTTCGCGTCTCTGAATCTCTCACCCTCTGTAAAGCTGAATGTGCCCCGCCCCCCAATCGCCGCTACACGTCGCGATCGCGAGATCGTAGGACCATAGGATAGGATAGGACGCGGCGGTACGAATTCAGAAGGTTTTAGATGTGGACGTACTACGGTCCCAAGTACCTGAATGCATCGTTCTGATAATTTTGGGGGTGTTTATCAAGCTATAGTTTTGGTGGCTTTAAGGGCGAGCTACTTCTGATGAATGCCTTGGTACCTTGGTGGTTTTAATGGCGCGCTACTTCTGATGAATGCCTTGGTGTCCTTTTTCGCGTCTCTGAATGAATTGGGGGCAACAAACTGACGACTGGGAGAATTTATAAATTCAAAGCTAGAGTGTCTCATTGTGTCTGTAGTGTTCTCTCTTTACTGTCAAGGTGGAGTTAGTATCAGAAATGGGCTCCACTGTTAGAAGCACACTGCTCACTGGCTTTGATTACTGGAATTGAGATGCTATGAATGATGACATTGCATCGCTTTTATGAAAAAAAAACCCGGAAATACCTTGGTTGCATGCCTATGGGGATCACAAGCCGTGCTTACAAATAAAATGAGACGGGACGAATGGAGATATGAGACCTACTATGCAATTTATGATGTGAGTTGCTGAGTAAAATAGATGGGGACAGTCTCGTTTTTCTTGCTGTAGTGACAATGTCACCAATGCAACTTTAGTCCTTTGTTTACGTCGCTGGGCAATTGACTAACAATTCTGAAAGTCAATTGTTTTTCCAAGGTGTCGGAACATTTTTCTTGTGTACCTTGCAACTTCTTACAATTTGACACTGGAACCAATGCAACATTTGCTACATTTTTCAGGTGTACAAGCTATCCATTGGTGCGGCCTGTGCCCTCACATGGCCACCAGACCGTATTATAATACAAGTATTGGATGATTCCACTGATCCGATTATTAAGGTAGGCCTTGGTTAGAGGGATATGGTTTCTCTTGATTGACTAGGAAAAAGTCTACTTCACCCCCCAACCTATGAGGGGTGGAACACATCACCCCCAAACCATGAAAATGGATTTTTTACCCCCTGAACTTTCTAAAACCGGACAAATCACCCTCTGAAGCTGTTTTGAAAAATCATAATAAATCACAAAAAAAATCATAAAATGGAAAATCAGATTGTGTTGGACTCCAAATGAATAGATCTACGCAGTGAACATATAATATGGTATGCTTTAGTACTTTTTTTACAGCTATGAAGAAAAGCATAGATCTAAAGTTACAGGAAAAAATGTACTAAAGCATTCCGTATTATATGTTCACTACATAGAACTACTAATTTGAAGTCCAACACAATTTGATTTTCCATTTTACGATTTTTTTGTGATTTATTATGATTTTTTAAAACTGCGTCAGGGGATGATTTGTCGAGTTTTAGAAAGTTTATGGGGTAAAAAATCCATTTTCATAGGTTGGGGGTGATGCGTTCCACCCCTCATAGGTTGGGGGGTGAAGTAGACTTTTTCCTAGTCAATCAAGAGAAACCATATCCCTCATAGGTTGGGGGGTGAAGTAGACTTTTTCCTGATTGACTAAGACTAATGTTTTCATATCATTCTGTGCCAAACGGTGGTTTATGTGATGCAATTTTGGAAGTTAATTGTCTTTTAAATTTATAAATAAATGATCAGTTTCTCATCTCAATGGAGCATATGAATATGTAAGTACTTATTTGCTAGGTTAGCTCCAGCAACACTGCTTTTGTATACTATATGTATGAATAGGATCATTTATTTACTTAATGAATACAAAAAAATGATGCTTCAAAAGAGTATCAGTATGGACGTCTACAAAGTAGCTAAGGTTCTGTTTTTTATACAGAAAAGGGAGTTAGTATTCTGAATGCAATAAATGTGCATGACATCAAGAGCATCCATTTCGCGGTTATATTTGGGTAGTTATGCCACTGTAATATATTGGAACACTTGCTGAAATGCAGGAACTAGTGGAGCTTGAATGCCTGGATTGGGCCACCAAAAAAATTAACATCAAGTATGAGGTTAGAAATAACAGAAAGGGATACAAGGCAGGTGCATTGAAGAAGGGCATGGAACATATATACGCCCGACAGTGCTCTCTCTCTCTCTCTCTCTCTCCCCATCCGCGCTCCCGTTCCGTCCGCTCCAAGCAAGGCACCGCCCACGCGTGCCCCTCCCGCATCCCCGATGCCGGCGGTCGCGGCCGCGGTCACGGCGGCGGCGGCGTGGGCGCTGCGGGCGGCGGTGTGGGCGTGCCTCGCGGCGTCGGCCATGCTCGTCGCCGAGGCCGCGTACATGGGCCTCGCCAGCCTCGCCGCCGCCGCAGCGGCGCCGTGGCGCCGGCCCCAGCGGAGGTACCGGTGGGAGCCCATGCCCGGGGCCGGCGACGTCGAGGCGGGCCCCGCGGCGGAGGAGTTCCCCATGGTGCTCGTGCAGATCCCCATGTACAACGAGAGGGAGGTGAGCCGTTCGCGTTCGCGTCTCTGAATCTCTCATCCTCTGTAAAGCTGAATGTGCCTCGCTCCCCAATCGCCGCTACACGTCGCGATCGCGAGATCGTAGGACCATAGGATAGGATAGGACGCGGCGGTACGAATTCAGAAGGTTTTAGATGTGGACCTACTACGGTCCCAAGTACATGAATGCGTCGTTCTGATAATAATAATTTGTGGGGCGTTTATCAAGCTATAGTTTTGGTGGTTTTAATGGCCCGCTACTTCTGATGAATGCCTTGGTGTCCTTTTTCTCGTCTCTGAATGTATTGGGGGGTAGCTGTTTTGGTTCATGTATAGGGTCCATAATTTTCCATCATCTGTTGTACAGCTTTTTCTTTGTGCGAAGGGTTATCGCTCCCCTGGTGACATTCTTGTTTTATTGTGTTGTGATCCCTTTGTCTGCTATGGTTCCTGGTGTCAGCATTCCTGTATGGGGGCTGGTCTATATTCCCACTGCCATTACATGTATGAATGCAATCAGAAATCCTGGGTACGGATAATCTCACAACCTTCCATATGCCTGTTAATGTTGTCATCTTCATATGACATTATGTAATTCATAGGTCTCTCCATCTGATGCCCTTCTGGATTCTGTTTGAGAATGTCATGTCCATGCACCGCATGCGTGCTGCTCTAACCGGTTTGCTCGAGACTGCACGTGCAAATGACTGGGTAGTCACTGAGAAGGTAGGAGATCTGGAAAAGGATGATCTCGATGTACCACTCCTTGAACCAGTGAAGCCAACCGAATGCATTGAGAGGTAACTGAGGAAGCTCGTAGCAAAATGGTGTTGAAAGAACAAACTACAAGTATTGCTTCTTGGAGAACATGCTTATGATTTCAATCTTTGCCTTTGCAGGATTTACATTCCTGAGCTCTTGCTTGCACTCTACCTCCTAATATGTGCCTCATACGACTTCGTCCTTGGAAGCCATAAGTACTATCTTTATATCTACCTCCAGGCTTTTGCATACATTGTAATGGGCTTTGGTTTCGTTGGAACGAGAACTCCATGCTCATAGCAGCTTTGATGACATTACTAGCCCCCCAATTCCAATTTGCACCTAGGTAGTGTGCAAGGTAAATACTTACCTGATGTTATTGTTTTGTATGATACTGGTCCATGCTTAGTCTAGGGAGTTTTAGGTCCCTAACAAGAAAATTCCTCATTTACCATTGGTAACTCAGAATTTTATGATTTACCACTGGTAAACCCATTTTCCCTGACATACACAGTTTTCTCAATAATCGCCCTGTGCTAGATGTATTTATCTGTAATAGTGCCATGGCAGCAGAACTGGGATATAATGGCATTAATTTCAAATTTTGGGTTCATAGTTGTAATAGGGCGAGATGTGAGTCTGTATCCTAGCTGAATTAGGGGCTTTGTGTAGCATATTTTTATGATTGTCGTGTAGAGATGCCAACCATGCATGTATGGAACATGATGAAAAAACGATGAAAATATGGTATTGATTTTTGTACCAAGACAGAACAACAACCATTTTGTTTCATCTCTTTGCTCTATTATGCAAAATCTGAGCAATGTGGGGCCCTGCATCGGTATCAAAGCATAAAAACTATATAATTGGCGCAGCATGCAGATTATCTGTGTAGACAATCTCTATGCCACATAAGGGCATGGAACATATATACGCCCGACAGTGTGACTTCGTTGCTATCTTTGATGCAGATTTCCAACCTGAATCTGACTTCCTTTTAAAAACTATACCATTTCTTGTGCATAACCCAAAGATTGCACTTGTACAAGCACGTTGGGAGTTTGGTAAGCATAAATATGTCGTTTTCTAGTCATGTGTACAGTTAGGAATATTCTGTTTTTGGAGTTCCTATCCTCGTGAAAATTAAAGCAAATATGTTATGTGTGTGGTTCTGACAGGTTCATGTGTAGTTCTTTTTACTTGTTAAGAGTGTAGATTGGTTTGGTTAGTTTGGATTCATTTGTTCAGTTTGTTTATTTTCATTAGCAGAGTTTATTTCTTAGTTCTTAGAGTTAGCCAAGCCATCTGTGTAAAAATACATGGCGATTCATCTTTTTAATCAAGTAAAAATCTTGGGAAATCTAGCTGGTTCGTTTGCTTTGTCGGATGCTGATTGGTCACTTTATATGATGATCTGTATTTTTTTTAAAAAAATTGTCTAGATCCTACACTTGTCGTACCCTGCTGGAGATTCAACCTTTTCGTGTTTTGCTTCTCTCTGGTTCCTTCCTGTGTCTGGTTTTCGTTAATTTAAAGTGACTTTTGCTACAGTGTGCTGGATAGGTATCACAAGTTCACAACAGCTCCACGCCTCCACCTATCTGCTGTTGCTCCTCCTTGTAAAGAGCACCGCTGTGAAATGGAATGAGTAATGCCACCTTGTTTGATCAATTAAAATCTTTGTTACTTTTGAATAAGTAATTTTTATAATGCACGTTTTCCCTGATTTCTTACAAAAGGGGGGCGTGGCCTGTTCACTTTCTAGACAAGTACGAGGATAATTAACAAGAAGCACGAAATAGTCAAAGTAAACACTACTCCCTCCGTCCCAGGATGTTAGCATTTATAGGGTTTACAATTTGTGCCACAATGTAAGCATTTTTAGGGATAGGACAAAACCAAATGGGTTGGTGGGGTAGGTGGAGAGTTGGTGGGTAGTGTAAAATGAGGGGTATAGAGGTCTTTTAGCAGCTCGGTTATTTTTAGCATTTGAATGCTTCAAATACTTATATTGTGGGACGGAGGGAGTATATAATACTGAGTAGGTAGTAGGTACTCCCTCTTGTTCACAAAAAATAAGTGACGCTTCATATATTGACATGGTTAATGATTTATAAACACAATTTTGACTAAAATGTGTTTGTCATAAAATGTTTACAAAGGGGTGGCAAAAGGATATTGTTAGGCCAATCTCAGTGAGAGGTTTCACTGCATGGTTACCTACACCACAAACTAGGTAACTACTTCCTCCGTTCTAAAAAACTTGACGTTTAGGACAAGGTGTGAGTCAAACATTGGAAATATAAATCATCAGTAATTTTTAAATTGTTGAGTTTACAAATGTGAAAACTATATGAATAGGTTTGTCTTGAAAAGTACTTTCATAAAAGTATACATATATCACTCTTTGATAAATATTTTTATAATAATAAGAGGTCAAAGTTGTATTTTGAAGACCGTGTCACTGTCCTAAAGTCAGGTTTTTCAGAACAGAGGGAGTATGCCAGAAGAGTTTCATGGTGACGAAACTCCTCTCACATCTCATAAAACTCTTCTCTCTCCTATGCCATGTCAGCACATTTAATGTCATGAAACTCCCATTGAGATTGGCCTTATGAAACAAAATATCGAGACAAAGTTTGTTTATAATAGTTGACTCAAGACAAATTTTGTTTTTTAATAATGTACTTGGGCACGTAGTTTATATATATACCAACCAAAAAAGGGCACCCGCCACCTTTTGGGTGGGTATTGCCGCCACGTGTGTTTGCTTCAGGAATAATATTCAAAGCTTATTTTAATTGAAAGGTTCCATTCAACGTTTGACGTGTGAATCAATTCGACATATAGAGAAAAGCTTACGAAATTTCGAAGACAACATACACCCATGATAAACTTTGTTACCATATAAGATTATCTTGTTCTCTCCAAATAGAATGGCGTTGCACTTTTTCTTTCTAACAAACTAAAACCAAGTGAAAATATATCAAACGAACCACATCTAAGAGTAGAGGATATATACTTTAGGCCTTGTTTGGTTAATCGTTTCTGCTGGGATTAACCCAACTAGTTTTTTATGCAAACTTTGTCAAAATGTCTATTGACCTTTTTTCAAAAGAATGAAAAAAATGTGATTTGCCGGTCTCTTTCAGGTAGCTTTGAGTTGAGGACAGGTTTCCATTGTCTTATTCCTATTGTGCAAATTAAAGTGGATTCACTAACGAACCAAAGCAGCAAGCAAGTCGCCGTCCGTAATGGGATGTGACCAAGGATGGGGTTAAAAGGCGTCAGCTTTGACTAAAGAAGGTATTATGAAAGCTAGGTGCAGTAGAAGGTTCTGGAAGAGAAACGTGGAGTTCCACGAGCTGGACATTTCTATACTTTGACTTGCTTTTGCAGCCTCTCCTTGTAGTGAGACGATTTACATTTTCTCCCCTTTTTGTTTTCTTTTATTATGTTTCAACTTCGGTAACAGAGTCATATAACATATATATAGGAATGATACGGCGTGGAAGCAATTTTCACCCTTTCACTATATTTTTATGTTTCATTGTACTATTGTATGTATTTCAAATAAACAAATGCCAACAAAGAAATGTAAAAAAAAGTAGCGAGTGAAATGTATGAGATATACTCACTGGCAACGTGTATATATTGATTTATTTATTTGCAGAGCCAAATTAAATGTATAGAATGTTCTACTATATCCCCTTTGTTTGAAATTACAAGTCTTATTGCATAGTCGTTGATCAATAATTGCTCTAATATTAACACAAAATATTATTGTAACACAAATTGTTATTGCATTCATCATACTCAAATATACTTATAACTATAATTCTTATGACATCAATGAAATGTTGCGGGAGAATTGTTAGCCAAAGTTTGTTCTAATGAATACTTCTTATAGAAAAACTGAGGGAACAATCAAACAGATACAATTGCTGTACAGTAATACCGGATTTAGAGAAAAAATGCTGATGTGTAGATGTCACAAAATCCTACTTGGCATGTCATCTTGTCAATGCCGGTGTCGGAGTGACACATGACAGGTCTACACATCAACCTGGTGGACCAATTCCATCTCGCTCTATGGACCTTATTGGATGATGAGTAGGAAGAAAGCAAAGCCACAGTCGATGACCTTTCTTCCTCTTATCTCTCTTTTCCGGCCACCTGGCTAATCTTTGACACCATTCAAACCTTTTTAAAAATGGAAACAGTACTATAGCAGATCCCTCTTTTAGAATATAGGAGTTTATTTTAAAAAGCTTCCTACATAAAACTCCTGTGACATGTTTTCTTTTCTTACAAAAATGTTTAAGAAAAACAGCTTCCAAAACATTCTCTCTATAGAGCATGTTATTAGGCGCTCAGCTAATGCCGCTGCATGCACATCTGTGTGCTAAGACCTCTCGCGCTAGCGGCTAGTCCTAGTCTTGTTTGGCATGATCAACCCCGTAGCTTTCTTTTGCACTGCTTACATAGTGATTGTAATACCGTTGTTGTTTAATGAATGAAAGCTATGCTTCCAAAAAGAAAACATTTTTTAAAACAAAATTTATCCAAAAACAATCACAACCCAATCGTTTGACGACACATAGCTATAGCCTATAGCGATGTTTCGCACATGGACCCCTCTGGCCCCACTCCACGGTTAGTTCAAGAACACTCGTAGCACACACCTTAGGCCGTGTTTAGTTCCCAAAACTTACCAAAAAGCAACTCCCAAGTTCACTATGCAAAAAGAAAGATTCCTATCACATCAAAATGTCATAACATGCATGGAGTACTAAATGTAGATGAAATCAAAAACTAATTGCACAGTTTTGTTGTACACTGCGAGACGAACATTTTGAGCCTAATTAATCATTTTTTGGACAATTTTTCGCACATACAAACGAAATGCTACAGTGGCGCAATGATTACGAAGACACATCATCGTACCAAATTTGGTATCTAAACAAGGCCTTAGCTATGTCCTTGAGATTTCACTTTGCACCCCTCATGATGACAGAACGGTAAATTGTGTACTGCAAAAAGGCTAGCAAAGCTTGCACGGCAATATCAACTAAGCCTAAGCTTCAATAAAAAGAAACCAATACATGGCCTGCAGTGTAAGATCACAGCCACACAGAGGTTGCCGGTTGAGTGAGGCGACACCGTGCGTGGGGGAGAGCGAAACGCTTTCGGCACGCTACCAACAAAGTATCAAACCCTTGCTTGACTGCTGGATGCAACGAAAGGAAAAACAAAGGAAACTACCAGGACCACGTACATACATGCGTATGCGTATATGTGTATGGTCACTCCTCAGTGTATATATACGACGCGGGTAATTCAAAATCACACTGTTCTGTTTTTCTTTTTCCCGTAAAAGGTCTCAAAAATCACCAAACAAGTTTTCTGGCAGTAGATAAGTCTCATAGGTTTTGTTGACATGAACATGACTAGGACTTTTTCTGCGAGGATGATGGGTATGTATATAACTGAGGTTTAAAGATAGCCACGGATTGGTTGCCAAGTTAGCTAGGCAATTTGACGAGGAGAAATAGGAGGGGGGAAAGCCATTTGCAGCGCGGCTTCAAGCGTGTCCACGAATGGATTTCCATGTTAAGCAATGAGAGCAACAGGTGCCAAATGAACACATATACCATGTAAAATCAAGTGGGAATCCTAGAAACTGTAGTACTATTGAATCAGAGCCACTTACATCTCGTAATATCTCCACGGCAGAGGGCGTGTGCCTCAAAACCATCAAAACATAGGAACGTCTAAAAATCACCTCAAACTTGTAATATAAACCATGAAATTTGCATCATGGAGATGATTGCACCGTTTAAACACGCAAATTGGTAATTGGACGATCAAGTCAAACTCACACAATTGCGGTACCAAAACCTAACAAAAAGAATCGAGCATTGACATCACTGTCAACATCCTGACCAAGAAATTGTACATTGCATGCCCTCGGAGCACACTCTGTCGTGCAAAGGCGCTGCCACTGTCTTTATCAGCCCCAATGAATGGATTGGTTCGGGCAGACTTTCTTGCTTTAGCAAAAGGGTCACTTTGTGCCTCTTTGAATCTCTGACCGCTCAAAATCTCCATAGCCAATTTTCCAATTGGGATCTTCAAATCAGAGCCTGCTTTTGGTGCTACTCTGAGCTCATACAGTTCTTCGTTTCGCAGGCAGGGATTAGCCTTCTCGGCGAGGTCAACCTGGTTGTGACACGGTTGATAACCAGATGAGTCGTGGTGCTAAGATTGCGGGGTTCGAGTCGCTGACTTGAAGCCGGATCGGTGTGTTGCGATCCGCCCAAAACGACTTATCTTTCACCTGACGGAAGATCGGGCAATCCCGTCCCCATCACAAAGTTTTTGGTGCTACATGAAAAAGAGAGCGCAATAAAGTGACCTTTTTCGAGACCATATGCATGAGTCCAAGGCTGTATTGAACATGAAAGTGACCTTTTTCGCATGGATACAAAACCGAGTTCTAAGATAGCCACTAACTTGTTGCCAAGCAAAGCAATTCGACAAAAGCAACAGAAACCAAAAGAAGCTAGCTAGCTGCATGGAGCTTTGTGGATGGCCACAGATGGATTTCAATGAGAGCAACATCTTTTATTTAATATATAGACCATGTAGCTTACTATAACGTATAAACAATTTAGTCCGACCAATAGTATCTGAAGCTCGATCTTCTCTGTTAACAGCACGTGCATTTTCATGTTAAGCAATGAGAGAAATAACCTTGTAAAATCAATCTGGATGTCAATAACTATTCAATGGAGCCACTTGCATATAGTATACTATAGTATCCCCATGACGGACTGTGTGTTTCACGAAACTCTCCAAGCATGCAAATGTTATTACTCATATCCAATAATCAACACAACCTTGCAAAACCGCAATGACACGTACTGTAACCCACAGATATGATCTCAATACTGTCAATCACTCCATCGAACTAATAGAAAAGAGAGGCCAATAATGTATTGGTTGTACCAGCTAATAGAACTCGTATAGGCGCCATCACTACTCCATCGATTGATGACTACTACCTCCCTTCCAAATTACTATTTGTTGTTGACTTTTTCTCGTAACGTTTGACCATTCGTCTTATTCCAAATTACCATTTGTCTGCAAACATTCAGTACACCACAACCCCAGAAGAACGTATCGGATCAATTTAAATACTTTGTAAAGAGAACGAACAAGAGGAGGGTGCCACTGCCACACCAGCTCTAGACGTGCAATTAGGCAACCAATTTCAGCTACCAATATTGGGCCAACACGATCGAGTCTCAGTAATTTACAATATTGCAGCAGCGAGTGAGGCGATTCCATGCATTTCAGGTAGTGGTCGAAATGCATTGAGCAGCATGCAATGCAAGCTAGGGACCAATGTAACATGGTGAATGCCTGGACCACACGCTCATGATCAGATCACACTCATATATCAGGGTACAATAATCCATGTGTCTGAAGTCTTCTGTGCCCACACATTTCTCTCTACCAACCTGTTTTCTGTAGTACAACTAGGAATCCACAAATAAAATTATCCATATCGAGTCCTAGGTTTAATTGGACATGAAAGTGACCTGGCGTCTCAAGGGTTCTAAAACCATGTTACAAATAAGATAGCCACAAGTTGGCGCAAAGAAAAAACCCTACATGGAGGGTTGTAGATGCATGGCCACAAACACACTGCCGTGTTAAGCAATGAGAGCAATACATGCCAACAGAAAGCAAATCTGTTACTATACTATGTATACATAATATAGTTCCTGGAAATTTCAGGACCTCTGACCGCGGGCCACACGTCACCATCGTAAGTCACTGAATCGAGTGATGAGCATTGTTAGTCAAGGTGTCCGTGTTAGATAGAGCGCTCTCTACCTTCCTTTTTGGATTTTACCAAACAATACTCCCTGGGAAATAAGTCCTAGGTTTCGTAAACCTATGGATGACGAGGATGGTAAAGCTGGTTTTGAAGGTAGCCAGGAATTGCCGGCCATCGGATGCCGATTGTCAAGGAACGAACTGGACCGAAACAAGGCTCATCACGTACGTTTCCTTATATTAGCTAAAAGCAATTGCCCATTACTTTTTCTAAAAAAAATGTTTTTGTTAGCCAGAAAGATTCATGGAGCTTTTCTTGTCCTACCCTACACCTATGAAAAGTTTCAGCCTAAGGCCTGGTTGGATACTTTAGACTAAAGTTTAGTCCTATATATATTTAGATGATAATTAGAAGCACTAGATACAGACTAATTGCAAAAGTAATTGCATAAATAATGCCTGATTCGCAGGATTGAATCTATATAAATCTAATTAATAGACCCTGTGATACTACTACATTAAGCATATGTTAACCACAGGTTAATTAGTAACCACATGCAACAAGGCTGAATCACAGGTTAATTAATTTGGAGCGAGAATTTAGCACAAGGCTGAGGCGCCACATGCGAAAAGGCCTCGGCAAAAAAGGGCAAGGGAAGCAAGTTGCGACTTGGGTTGCAGCTAGCAGGCCAGCAGTGACTATGGTGAGCGCGACCCAGCCAGGCAGCCAAGGGGAGCCCGCCAGCTAGCTGCCTGAGTGAGGGAAGGGGGGGATCGTGGGGGCGCGACGGCGACGGCGGGAGAAAGGCGAGAGCGGGGAGAATCAAAAAACGCACCCCGGAGGCACCACAAGCGGAGCTTGTGGCTCTGCACCCCTCGCCGTGGCCCCCACCGCCTCCCCTCTCCTCTCTCTTATACCACCCCCCATGCCCCCTGCCCATGGCCGCTAGCGCTAGTAGATTTCCGTTGCCGCCGGCCTCCGATTCTTCTTCTTCTTCTTCTGGCTAGTTGTTCCTCCTTGGAGATCGAGCGAGGCCGATCCACGACCACGAGCTAGCTCCCTTCCTCCACGGCCAAGGGAGAGAAGCTGCTGCAGCACATGTTCGAGAAGAAGCGTCCTTACGTACCCTTGTGCTCGTGTAATTAACTTGGAAAAGGATTTGGTGTAAAAGTCAATACTGAAATCAAGCAGTTCGTTCAAAAATACTGAAATCAAGCACGATAGCATGCCCTGTTTCAGACAACAAAGAGCATCTTTCAGGTTCAGACTAGCGCACTCAAATCCAAACAAGAACACCCTCCAAGCAAACCCCCACGGAACAATTAATAATCCGGCCAAGAAACGCATATGCAGAGGCGCTGGGAATAATGGAAGTCGATCGATCAGGTGACAGAACAGAACACAAGAGAAGAGAAGAGGAAGCTAGCGCGGCACGGCAGCGAACCTTGGCGGCGTCGGCGGCGGGCTCCGGCACGGGGATCGTCTTCCCGAACAGCTTGATCAGGCAGTCCCCGCCTCCTTGGCACTCCATCACCATCCCTCGACTATTCTCTTGCCGCTGCTGCAGCAGCTTCTCTCCCTTGGCCGTGGAGGAAGGGAGCTAGCTCGTGGTCGTGGATCGGCCTCGCTCGATCTCCAAGGAGGAACAACTAGCCAGAAGAAGAAGAAGAAGAATCGGAGGCCGGCGGCAACGGAAATCTACTAGCGCTAGCGGCCATGGGCAGGGGGCATGGGGGGTGGTATAAGAGAGAGGAGAGGGGAGGCGGTGGGGGCCACGGCGAGGGGTGCAGAGCCACAAGCTCCGCTTGTGGTGCCTCCGGGGTGCGTTTTTTGATTCTCCCCGCTCTCGCCTTTCTCCCGCCGTCGCCGTCGCGCCCCCACGATCCCCCCCTTCCCTCACTCAGGCAGCTAGCTGGCGGGCTCCCCTTGGCTGCCTGGCTGGGTCGCGCTCACCATAGTCACTGCTGGCCTGCTAGCTGCAACCCAAGTCGCAACTTGCTTCCCTTGCCCTTTTTTGCCGAGGCCTTTTCGCATGTGGCGCCTCAGCCTTGTGCTAAATTCTCGCTCCAAATTAATTAACCTGTGATTCAGCCTTGTTGCAAAAGTAATTGCATAAATAATGCCTGATTCGCAGGATTGAATCTATATAAATCTAATTAATAGACCCTGTGATACTACTACATTAAGCATATGTTAACCACAGGTTAATTAGTAACCACATGCAACAAGGCTGAATCACAGGTTAATTAATTTGGAGCGAGAATTTAGCACAAGGCTGAGGCGCCACATGCGAAAAGGCCTCGGCAAAAAAGGGCAAGGGAAGCAAGTTGCGACTTGGGTTGCAGCTAGCAGGCCAGCAGTGACTATGGTGAGCGCGACCCAGCCAGGCAGCCAAGGGGAGCCCGCCAGCTAGCTGCCTGAGTGAGGGAAGGGGGGGATCGTGGGGGCGCGACGGCGACGGCGGGAGAAAGGCGAGAGCGGGGAGAATCAAAAAACGCACCCCGGAGGCACCACAAGCGGAGCTTGTGGCTCTGCACCCCTCGCCGTGGCCCCCACCGCCTCCCCTCTCCTCTCTCTTATACCACCCCCCATGCCCCCTGCCCATGGCCGCTAGCGCTAGTAGATTTCCGTTGCCGCCGGCCTCCGATTCTTCTTCTTCTTCTTCTGGCTAGTTGTTCCTCCTTGGAGATCGAGCGAGGCCGATCCACGACCACGAGCTAGCTCCCTTCCTCCACGGCCAAGGGAGAGAAGCTGCTGCAGCAGCGGCAAGAGAATAGTCGAGGGATGGTGATGGAGTGCCAAGGAGGCGGGGACTGCCTGATCAAGCTGTTCGGGAAGACGATCCCCGTGCCGGAGCCCGCCGCCGACGCCGCCAAGGTTCGCTGCCGTGCCGCGCTAGCTTCCTCTTCTCTTCTCTTGTGTTCTGTTCTGTCACCTGATCGATCGACTTCCATTATTCCCAGCGCCTCTGCATATGCGTTTCTTGGCCGGATTATTAATTGTTCCGTGGGGGTTTGCTTGGAGGGTGTTCTTGTTTGGATTTGAGTGCGCTAGTCTGAAAACCTGAAAGATGCTCGTCTTGTCTGAAACAGGGCACCTTGTTGTGCTTGATTTCAGTATTGACTTTTACACCAAATCCATTTCCAAGTTAATTAGACGAGCACAAAGGGTACGTAAGGACGCTTCTTCTCGAACATGGCGTGTATGACTACTTTGTGCGAATTCGGAGGTTTCGCCGGCCCGGATTTCAGACCGTTTCCTTGTTAAGCTCTAGGAAACAACCTCTTACCTTCCAGTAGGGTTGGTTAACGACATCTAGTCTGATAGTGTGGGATCGGAAATTCAACCTCTAGTTATTTAAATTTAAACTGGTGATGATATAGTAACGACAGAAGATCGATTTCCCCCCCAAATTTGAAGCCATGGAAATCAGACTGTAATTCATCATAGGAAAAAAAAGGCAGATGTGTCTTCTTCCATTTCTTTGCCTTTTATTATAAATATAATATATAGCACCCGGGACAGTAGATCTGTAGGCTTCTAATTCAGGCAAAGAAAATTCCAAATTTACAACTGTTTTTCGTCAGCTACAGTCAGTTCTAGGAGCTGATCAGAAAGTAAAAATTTCTCTGCTTCATTCCAGGAGAGTGGCACCGCCGGCAGCAGCAGCAGCAGCAGCAGCTCGACCGAATCCGATGCCCCGGAGAAGGAAGCCTCGGACCCGTCCCCGCAGCCGGAGGTCGTGGACGCCGAGGACCCCAAGAGCTCGCAGGAGGAGACGCAGCAGCGGCCCGGCGCCGGCGACGACGCGGCCGCCGGGCAGAGGGAGAAGCTCAAGAAGCCCGACAAGGTGCTGCCGTGCCCGCGCTGCAACAGCATGGACACCAAGTTCTGCTACTTCAACAACTACAACGTCAACCAGCCGCGCCACTTCTGCAAGAACTGCCAGCGCTACTGGACCGCCGGCGGCGCCATGCGCAACGTCCCCGTCGGCGCCGGCCGCCGCAAGAACAAGCACGCCGCCGCCGCCGCCCACTTCCTCCACAGGGTCCGGGCCGCCGCCGACCACCCGCTCAAGACCTACGGTGGCACGGTGCTCAGCTTCGGCGGCGCGCCGGCTACCGCGCTGCAGGACCTCGCCGAGCAGGTGGCCCACCTCAAGGAGAAGCTGCTCGTCCCGCCCCCGGCCAGGAACGCCACCGGCAACCCGGCGGCGGCGGGCCCCTGTAGCGAAGGGTCAAGCAGCACGGACGACACCACCCATGGCGGCGGCTGCGGCGGCGGCGGCGTCAAGGACAAGTCCGCCGTAGACAAACCTGCCAACGGAGCTCATCAGCATCCGGCAAGCATGAACGGAGCAGCCGCGTGGCCGTACAGCTGTGCGCCGCCTCCGGCGTACTTCTCGTCGGGCATCGCGATCCCGATCTACCCGGCCGCGCCGGGTTACTGGGGCTGCATGGTCCCCGGAGCTTGGAGCCTGCCATGGCCGGTGCCGCAGCCCCCGTCGCCCATCTCATCGTCGGGGCCGCCTGACTCATCACTCACGCTGGGCAAGCACCCCAGGGAGGGTGACGAGCTGGGAAGGAGCGCCGCCGGCCATGGCGGCGGCAAGGTCTGGGCGCCCAAGACGATCCGGATAGACGACGCCGACGAGGTGGCCAGGAGCTCGATCTGGTCGCTGATCGGGATCAAAGCAGGCGACAAGAAGCAGCAGGACGCCGCGGATCACGCCGGCGGCGAGCACAAGCATGGCACGGTGTTCGAGCCCAAGCGTGAGGCCAAGAAGATGATGGCGAAACCGGCCATGATCACAAGCTCACCGCTCCTGCACGCGAACCCCGTCGCGCTGACGCGGTCGGTGACCTTCCAGGAGGGATCTTGAAGAAGAATGAAGCCCATCGCAGGAATTAATTTTTTTTCTGATGCTGCTTTTGCGCGATCCCGAACACGAGCTTATTAGCCTGACAGAGTGCCGAAATTTTTGTAAATCAGAGGATTGTAATATAGGTATTGGGGGGAAAGGGAAACTGAGTGTATGGATGTGTAACATAGCTACTTGTGGACTTGTAATAGGTAGCAGCATGTACATAGAATTAGCTATTTGGGTTGGAGAAAGACCGGGAGATCAATATGGTCCCTGGTTGTAGATAAATAATATATATATATATATATATATATTTAGAAGGAATATATGCTTGAGGTATTTCATTCTTCAGCATCTTGTTAACAAGGTCTTGCACTCTTGCCTTGCTATAACAAAAAAAAATTCTCTTTTTTTGGTGCATGCGCATACACTAGTCCACTAGATTCAGGGTATATTCTACTGGTATACCTTATGCTTGTGTTTTTTATTCTTGCATCATGATGGGCAGGGACACATGAGAAACAGTGTTATATTTCTTTTTGTGTTCTGTGCATAAGTCCTTTTTGCAATATACTTTTTCTTGTTCCTTTTTTGCCCTTTTGGTTGGGATAATTGGACCAAGAAAGTGATGCGAAAAAGTGGAGGCAGGCGTGGCCAAAAGGAGGGAAAGTGACATGCAACTGCTCGTGCAATCGCCCCCACTCACCTTAAAAGCCAAAGCTGAATATTTTAGCTCCTTTGTATACCTCCAGCTCACTTCTATAAAAACAGTCCAATCAATATGAAAAAAAGGTAGAGAAAAAGAATTGAAGCAAAAGAGAGAAATCGCAAGATCTACTAATAGATTTGTGAGTGAGATGGGGAGAGGGACACATGAATATACATGTCTACTAATCCAGTATTAAGTACTGATAATCTCATGAATAAACAAATAATATATTGGGAGTAAGCAAGAAAAACAATAAAAACAAATTTTTTATATGGAATCAAGAAAGTTTCTTTCATGATTTAATTAATAACATTATTAACGAGAAGAAACATATGCATGCCTTGTTGGTTGAAAAGAGCATGCACATGCGACATACACGGAGTAAACCGGATTGGCGTTACTCTAAACAGTTCTAAAACTGAGAGTACAAGATAAAATAGTCAACAAACTTCCTGTTTATTAAGAAATAAACCGTCTTCGCAATGCTTCAAAACATGAATAGTTACCACCGTTCATACTGCCCTTTTGTGCGTTGACATTTGGATGGTGCTATCTCCACTTGCACAATTGTCAACCGTTTCAACAGGGTATTATATTTTACCTAATCTCCTAGACCAAAAGTCTATCCATATGTCAAATTGTTGACTTGGTTATCAGAAGATTCAGAACCAAAGTTCTGAGAAAGTGTTTAGTGGTAATTAGACTGGCCACACTACTGCATACTGCCCAAGTGCTGGACAATCAATGCCTTAGTAGTAAGCATGTTTTTCAAAAGTTAGACAGAGGGGTGTGCTTACAACTAAGTGCCACTCAGATAGCTTTTTGGGGTATCAGTAGTGCGAGTGCATTCACATTGCACCCACAACCAATCAACTGTATATGATCTCAAAAATGAAATTCGAATTGCACCCATAATTGAGACAAACGTATAATAAAAAGAATTAGGTTTCAAAAGATAACTTCATTCGAAAATTGAACATCTGGGCCATTTTTTATTTCTTGTTGAAAACGTTGCTTTTTAGAGAGCCATTTTCGTAGCCTAGGTGTTTGATGGGATGGTGTAAGCAATAAAAGATTAAGTCGCGTGTTGTTTTTTGGTGTCTAGATATATGTTGCCATATCTATTTTCTTTTTTTTTGCTGTGTGGATCCTAGCTATATGCAGAGGCCGAGAATTGTCTTAACACATTTATATCATTGTGATGTATCTGTTTAAGATTAATAAAATTTTCTTTATCGAAAAAATGAGGTGATTCTAAAATATTGAACTTACGTTTGCTGAGAGCACAGCAGAATTTTAAACACATCAACTTAAGAAAAAGGCAAGCTTGCTCACAGCTCATGTAACACCTATCTTCAGTAACTTTCGGCTACGATATAAAATGAGTGAAATCATCTTTTTTGGACACCTGGAGGTCAAACCCTATAAGCAGTCGACATGTGTGCAGCCTCCTAGCACCTTTTCAAAGTGATGCACCGAAAAAGACTTTACTAAAAAAATAAACTTTGAACAAACTTTGAGTGCACTTTCCCACCAAAGGAAAGTAAATAAAGAAAAAAGTAGCCAAACCTATACAGTGGCTAGAGAGGACTCACGAGTCACTAGCTAGGAGAATTCTAATTTTGTAGTCCACACCAAGTGTTAAACAATCTTATCGTGATGGTTTTGAATGGTATTTTTACGTGTGGTCAAGTTTAAATACAGAAAGGGTATAAGAAAAGAGGTAAGATAGTGAGGCTCCAACCAACCCACCATGGACACGCACAGATTTTTACGCATGTCGCTCTCGTAAAGGGAAGAACGTATGAAAGCAAAGGTGAACGTGAACATGCCTTGTAATTGACTCAATTTATGTGCACCAGTAACTTGTTTGTAATCACACAGGCTCATGACATGTAGTAGTTATCTAATGGTAGAATTGGTCAAGGTCTAACTAATTAATATGTATATGGAACGTTTAAAGGACATTAAGATGTGTTTCAAGTGAAAATAGCAGTAAAAGTCGAGGTTCCATCTTGTACTTAGAAACATGCCTGCAAGTCAAGTTGGATGCTGCATTCAGATGTGGAAAAATAAA
>OAMR01000362.1:619031-633724 GCA_900205405.1 Echinochloa crus-galli
TAATCGATCTAGATTGGGCAAAAGAGTGTTATATGAATTAAACATAAAGTAAAACCCAAACAACACAAGATAAATTGATGAATCTATTAGACGTTGCCAAAATCTAATAAATCCGATAACTTGCTTCAAGCTAAACCTTAGCCTACCGCATGGCTCATGATCTAACTAGAGGTACAGCGGCTAAAGAGCCAGCACTAAAAGGTCCGGAATAAGTCTATTGCCTTCCTTGGGGACTACGGGGCCCCCGACACGCAGAAAGGGATGAGAAGGGGTGCCGACTACCCTGAACCTTGGGTCCTAGGACACCGGAACTAACGTGATGGGCTACAAAGACCGGAAGGGCTGTCACCACCTCCCGGCTACCACCTCCGTTGCGATGGGCAGAAACTAAGGTTACTAACTAGTCTAGGAACCACTCCTACACAGATCAATAACTACTTACTTCGCTAGCAGAAGCAAGCAACTCGAGCTCACACCCCAATGACAAGTCACCGCTAGTGTGAGCAGAATCGAAGAACCAATTAAGGCAGAGACTTAAGCAAGAACTAAGAGCACTAGGAACTAGAGCCAACTATAGTCTAAACACAATATCGAAGCAACTAGATTAAAGTAGAAACAACTATATAAGGCACAAGTAGAATAAAGTAGATAACTATATTGATAACTCGAATGTCATACAAAAGGAAAAGGTAAAAGATACTAGAGCTAATACCAGAGCTTCTGAAGACGACTCCGGAACCTCCGAGGCACAGCTCGACTCGACTCTAACTCCCAACTAAACTAACCTACTCTACTAGAAATGAAGTGGAAGAGCTCCTTTGCTTGAGTGTGTGTGCAAGTGAGTGGCAGGGCCCTATTTATAACATCCAGGGTCGGTTGAGCTTGAGTAGGAGTCAAGGAAGCCAGGGGGGTACCCCCTGATCCTCCGGGCACCAGAGGTCGGTTCGGCCAAACCAGGGGGTTCGAGAATGTTGCATAGTCTCTCATTTTATCCCGAGTATTGGTGGTCGGATTTGGGTTGTAACGACCGCCAACAAGCTCCCCCAAGCTAGCCTCTTTGCTCGTCCTCGAGCAAAGTTGCGGACTTAGGCTCGGTGGATCAGGAGTTGCTACAATGTCATTTTTCTTGCAGGTAACTTTATAAACAACTAGTACTCAATTTTTACTTGAATTACTAGCAAAGCATTAATTCACCATTTTACCTATGGGGCTTATAGCAATCTCCTTATCTTGGGCGGTTGAAAGAATGAACAGATTAACTTAGTTTTATTCCACTCTACTCTTTTCAGGATCCTATCTCGGAGTTTTCACCCTTTTTGTGAAAGATAAGTAGTTCCTCATTGGCTCACTCAATCGCTCAAGTGTATTTGAATCCTCACCAAAGGCTTTGCCTTCTTTTCATCCTAACATCTAATTTGGCTTTTGTGTGGTTCAGGGACAAAGGATGAAGGCATACAAGCATCTTATATTTTGCTAAGTCAAAAACCGGATCTTAGGAGAATCAAATCACACTCTAGATCGAGAAGTGCAAGTGTGTGGAACTTATGGAGTGGAATATGTGGAGTGGAATTTGGCTGAGTTTCATGGATTGATTCTTCCTCTCCTTGATTTATTTTTCGAGAGCATGGGCTATCTTTTATTCATATTTTTGCCATGCCTTTTTGGCATGCTTTTCTTTTGATCATATTTTTGCCATGTCTTTTGACATGCTTTTCTTTTTCTCATATTTTTGCCATGCCACTTGGCATGCTTTTCTTTTTCTTTTGCATAGCCCATGCCTCTACTTCACAGATTTTGGGAGAGGGAATCAAAGAACATGAAACTTTATTTTATGTAATGGATGATGGTATGATTTTTGCTAACTCCCAAAGTAGGAATTGCAAGTAAGAGGTGGAGTGTATGTGAATCTCGATCTTGGAAGCATGAAAGATTCCTCACTAAGGTCACAACAATTTGAATCTGTTGCTTTTGTCATCGTCCGGTCCCGAAGTGGATGACTCGGATGATGCAACCTTCTATGGCTCTGGTAGGTATTATGACCAATGAGGAACTTTGTTTTTATTTTTGAAAGCATAATCATCCGAGATTTTCACCATACTAAGAGCAGAAATAGAATTCAACCAAAGTCTCACTATATCAATTCCCACAACAACCTAGACTTGGAATAAAGCATGTGCTCCCACAAGGTTCAGGTTCATTTTTACTCATGCCAAATAACTCAAGCATAGTTAAGCACTAGTTGCAACAAAGTACTAGCAAGATTAATGACAGAGCAACTATTCATCATTTCCAAGGTGAGAGACATATGGTTCATTCCATGCATAGTTGGGAGTTAATTTTATTCAAGGAAAATTATTTTTTTTTATGCAACCTAAGGAAAGGGAAAATGCGAATGCATGAACAAAGTGCTGGGTGGTTCAGACATACCTGGTGGGGGTCCTCCCCCAAGCTAGAACGCTTCATTGGTAGGGATTGAGTCTTGCGAGGTACGCGGCCAGCTGCTCGGACTGCTCCCGGACATCATGCTGGATGGATGACACCATCCCGTCATTCTCTTGGAGGTACTGAGAATGACGGGCTAGTGTGTCTTGAATGCCCCGTGTCCGGTCGTCGATGACGTCGACCTGGTCGGAGATGTATGACAACTCCCGACCGTAGTCAAAATGGGCGGACTGTGAGTATCCGGGGTAGTATGGCTGGGAGGCATTGTCATACCCCCCAGCATACCAGCTTCCTGACCACTCAGAGTCCATGCTCTGGCCGTAGTCCCAGCGTCCCGAGGCTTGATAGTTCGGGTCCTGGTACTGTCCAGAGCCTCCTGCTCTAGATGTAACAGCCCTGGTGTACATGTCGTAGGTGGCCTTGAACGCGGACGTGTGTCGGTGCGGTGTTTCTTGTTCGTCTTCCGGCTCCAGTGGGGTGGCGAGCCCGGCATCACGCCTGGCTCGTCCCCTTGTGAACGGCCCTTCACCTGCTACACTGTGCCGAGCGGGCTCTCTCGGTGGAGGAGATTCGTCCGACTCGGCGCTCAAATGAAGCGTTAATTTCTTAGCGGTATACAGCTTTAGTGCCGCACAGGGCAGACGCACCTCGGCTGTATAACCGCGATAAATCATCACAAGTGAATCATCAGGCAACTTTCGTAGGATGTGAGCCTGAACAAAGTGCTCAGCATCTACGATAGAGCGCGCTGTCTCTATGTACATGCACTGGGCGTCCTGGAGGACTCCCAGGTGGTTTGCGAGGCGAGTGACTAGAGAAGTCATCGCCATGCTACCCACACGAGAAATATGAGACAGCCAGGGATCGATCATGTCTTTCACTGGAGAAACCGGAATTTTCTTGAACATAACATACAGAATTCGCAACTCAACTGTGTTCACGGGTCGGATATCGGCTCTCGAAAATACCGTCATAGCCACCCACTTGTGCATAAAGCGCAGAGTGGGGTTATGGATACTGTTCATGCGGGGTGCATGGCAGTTGGTATTTCCGGAAATCCTCTTCCAGAATGCGACCCGATCAAACCTTCTCAAAGCTCTGCTTGGCTCTAAAGAGCAACGACTTGAAAAACCAAGAGCCAAGCTAAAATCCGTCCAAGAGCAGAAGAACTCTTGGTTGAAAAATCTGAAGCGAATCCCCCCATTTTCGGAAACCAGAGTGGAAAGAAACTCGAGCGTGAGTAAGTACGAACCTGGCTCGTTGATCTCCCAGGAGTTATCCCAGCCGACGGCATGGAAGATCTCCGGGAACTCCTCGTCCATCCTCGTTCTTCTCAGTAGGTCCCGAACGAACACACGGGTGTGCTCGAACTCCTTCAGCCTGAGCTCGTTGAAGGTGCTTCTCTCCCGGTCCGTCCGGAGAACAATGTCGTTCTCGCTCAGGAGCTGCCTGGCTTGGGGTACAGCAGAGCCCGCACCCAAGCCAGCTGCTACAGCCTCATCCTCGTCCATCCGGCTCGAGCCACGGGACGGGGCTGGGGAACTCAAGACGATTTTGTGGTGGTCTCCGACACCCACAAGAACGGCTAACCATTTGTGGTGGTTTTGATCCCCGCAAGAACGACTAACCTTCTCGAACGACTGAGTATCAAAGGTTAGCACAAGAAATCAAGTCAAGTCGTTCGAGAAAGTTAGTCGTTCTTGCGGGGATCAAAACCACCACAAATGGTTAGTCGTTCTTGTGGGTGTCGAAGACCACCACAAAATTGTCCAACAAAATTTCAGCACAAGGATCACACAAAGGCAAATATTTTTTTTGGATTTTCTAAAGATGCAAGCGAACCAAAACTTGAGCAAGAACTTGGGAAGAACTTGAGCAAGCACTTGAGCAAAGAAATGAGAGAGAGAGAGAGGGCTCCTAGCATAAAATTTCAGAATGGAAGTGAATGGGAGGTGCAAGGAAACAAGCAAACCATGGCCAGCTATTTATAGGCCGAGGGGGAGCAGTCCCTTGGTTCGCCCGAAGGCCCTGGTTCGCCCGAACCAGGCCTGGGTGGCCAGGGCACTCCCATGTGAGTGCTGCCCCTCCTTTGCTTTGATTCCACGCCAAAATGTGTGGCCACCACTTTTCTTTGGGTCATGTGAGTGGAGTTTAGTGGTAGGTAAGATGGAAATGTGACATGACCAAAGTTGGTTTTAGTGGAGTTACCCCCATGCTGCCATGTTTTGTGATTATTGGTGTGAGTGCAGTCATTTTAGTGGGGTAGACATGTTTGTTGCTGGTTGGTGGTGATGGTAAATAAATGGAGATGTTCTAGAAGGGATGAAAATGATAAAAATTACCAATTACATCCATCCTAGGTAAAAATTCAGCATGTGACCATTTATTTAAACCAAGCTTGCAAAATTTTCTACTCTCTCTCAAATCAATTACTCAGGTGGTTCAATTATTTTGGAAAGGGAAACATGCAAATGCAATTGGAAATTTAAAATTTGGAAGGGAAACATGAGATACATACCGGCTATCCTCGCGGCGAGCGCTCAGCTTTTAAGTCAGCGAGCGGGACTTCTCCTCTCTTCAAGTGCTCTTGTCATCGTCCGGTCCCGGAGTGGATGACTCGGATGATGCAACCTTCTTCCGCCACATTTTCTTGCTTTTCTTCTTTGTCGGTGGCGGTGGGATTGGAGTCTCTGTCGAGCTTTGTGGCTCGGATGCAACTTCATTGACCTGCTCCAGGTTAGTGAAATCTTGAATTTGTTCAGTGCATACCTGAGAGCATTTTTCCAGCCTGGGCTTGAATGCAAACTTCTCTTTCTTGCCGTTGATGTTCAGAGTGATTCTTCCGGCTCCTACGTCGATGTTTGCGTTGGCGGTGCTCAAGAATGGCCTTCCAAGAATGAGAGGCGTCCTCGTGTTGACTTCCATGTCAAGCACCACAAAATCCACAGGGACAAAGAACTCCCGGATTTTCACCGGAATGTCCTCGGCTATCCCCGCGGGATGGCGGATTGACTGGTCCGCTAGCTGCAAATACATAGTTGTAGGGGACAAGGAAGAATGATCGAGTTTATCGTACACTACCTTGGGCATGACGCTGACACTTGCTCCAAGGTCGCACAGGGCTTGATTGAAGTGTTGATCACCGATCGAGCATGTGATGGTAGGACATCCTGGGTCCTTTTTCTTCTCTGGGAGATTATTTAGAATGGCTGCGCTGCAGGCTTCTGTTAGCTTTATTACCTCGGTGGTCGGCAGGGCTCGTTTGTGGTTGAGGATGTCCTTCAAGTACTTGTCATAGGTGGGAGACTGAGCGACTTGAGTTTCTATCATTTTATTAAAGCTCAGTTGATTTTTCATGGCAGAAGCGAATGATTCCATCCTAGAGTCTATGTTTTCCAGAGTTTTATCATTAGCATAAAGCTTCTTGTTAATATTTTCAGTTATTTTCATCTGGTTAAAGACAAGATCTCTAAGAGACGGCTGATTATTGAAATTGCTGGAATTGAAATTGTTACCTTGTTGAGGCCTCTCAAAAGGGAGGTTTGGGCGCGGATTCCAGCCTTGGTTGCCGTAGTTGTTCGGTCGGTACCCGTTGTTGTTGGAGTTGTTGACGTAGTGGGCATCTTCTCGCGTTTCGGGGCAGTCATTCCCCGAATGGCCAGTGTTGCCACAGACTTCGCAGGTCATGCGAGCGTCCATGGCTTGCACCGTTTCTTGAGCAGGGGCCTCCAGTTTCTTCATCAGGAGGTCCATCTTGGCAGCGAGCATGTCCAGAGCTTCAACTTGGTGAACTCCTCGGGTCTTTGGTTGAGTCCGGTCATCGGACCAGCCTTGGTTCTCAACCATCTTCTCTATGAGGGCCTTCGCACGACTCTCCTCAAGAGAGAAGAACGAGCTTCCAGCAGCAGCATCTAGGTACTCACGGGCAGAGGTTCTCAGCCCGTGATAGAAGGTTTGGATTATGAACCAACTCTGCATACCATGGTGAGGACAAGCAGAAATATAGTCCTGGAGGCGATCCCATGCCTCCGGGACTGTTTCATCTTTTAACTGCTGGAAACTAGCAATTTTGTTCCGGAGGGCGTTGGTTTTCCCAACCGGAAAGAATTTTAGCAGAAAAGCGCTAGTGCATTTATCCCAAGAGTCTATAGCCTCGCGGTTAGCATAAAACCATTGCTTCGCCTTGCCTAATAATGAGAATGGAAATAAACGAAGGCGAATGGCATCGATACTTACTCCGCGGATGGTGAAGGTGTTGCAGATCTCCAGGAAATGCTGGAGATGGGCATTGGCATCTTCATGTGGCTTGCCGCAGAACGGGCTAGCCTGAACCATGTTGATGAGGGCTGGTTTGAGCTCGAAGTTGCCATCTCCGACTGGCGGAGCTGGTCCGACTCGCACGTTCTCGCTCGATGGAGCGGAGAACTCACGGATCGTCTTGGTTGCCATCCTCGATGTAGCCTGGTAGACGACGGGAAGGACTGGGTTCGTCGGAAGGAGTTGCTTCTGAGTAGGCACAACACGGGGTCGTACTTTCCTCACAAGTGACTCCGGATTTTCTTGGAAGTTTGACGGTAGTTGGAAACCAGTCATGCACTGCTCTGTTCCACAAAGACCAACAAACAGAGCAAGGGTAAACCCGCTTGAGTAGTGGTACTCAACTAAGATAGCTCGAGATAAAAGTTCAAAAATAATCTAGCCAAAGACTTCCCCGGCAACGGCGCCAGAAATGCTTGTTGGCACTTCTTACGATCCAATATCAGAATTGAGAATCCTGGTACTGGGGTAAGAAGTGTTTTAGTGGTTTTCCTTTTTGATAAGTATATTTTAGAACAACTAAGATAGCTCAAGATAAAAATTCAAAAGTAATCTAGCCAAATGCTTCCCCGGCAACGGCGCCAGAAATGCTTGTTGGCACTTCTTACGATCCAATATCAGAATTGAGAATCCTGGTACTGGGGTAAGGAGTGTTTCGGTGGTTTTCCTTATGGCTAGTAAAATATGTGAATATTCTGCAAGCGCACAGAATCACCGCTGTAGCACTTCACCTGGGAGTATCCCGAGGTATCGTAATTTATATTTCCGCAGGGAAGCTTTGGCAAGAATACTAGTGAACAGATATTCGAGACTATCAGAGAAGGGTACACGACTAAACAAGACGGGGGATAAACGGTATTGGATAGGAGTGGATATACCGGACACACAGCTCAAGGGATACTTGGGTAGATGAGAGAAGGTATAGATAGCTAGGAGGACAATGAGAAGAGATAAAGGATTCCTGGGGACTCTATCTATCTAGGCCAAGTGGTTAGAGATGCAGTGGCTAAAGAGCCAGCACTAGTAGGTCTGGAATAAATCTATTGCCTTCCTTGGGGACTACAGGGCCCCCGACACGCAGAAAGGGGTGAGAAGGGGTGCCGACTACCCTGAGCCTTTGGTCCTAGGACACCGGAACTAACGTGATGGGCTACAAAGACCGGAAGGGCTGTCACCACCTCCCGGCTACCACCTCCGTTGCGACGGCCAGAAACTAAGGTTACTGACTAGTCTAGGAACCACTCCTACACAGATCAGTAACTACTTACTTCGCTAGCAGAAGCAAGCAACTCACATTCGGCCGAACCGCCTCTGTTCGGCCGAACGGGCCTGGCCCAAGGCCGGCCCTCCCCAGCACCGCCTATGCCTCTGGATCCCTCCTGGGCCGGCCTCTGCTGCGTGGATCTGACTTGTGTGGGCCCAGGATGACTTGGCACGGCTCGGGTTGAGTTGGCGGGAGTCCTGCGTGGCTTGCGTAGTTGTCGGATTATTTATCCCGAGTATTGGTGGTCCGATTCGGGTTGTAACGACCGCCAACAACACTCTTCAGGTGAAATGCTACAACAGTATATATATGAGCTTAAGGAATATCTTTGAATGTTAAGAAATACCAACAAATACTACCATGAAATCCATATCTTCAAATAATTCATGATGTGTCCAATATGATAGTCAATGTTATTTTTATCAAATGACTTATCCATAAGCTTTCCTTTGTACGAGACCATTAACTAACTGTTGACATAAAAATCGGTTGATGATCTTCACGTAACGGCACATGACCTGTATAATGTTTGAGCTTCATGGTGTGCCAGTCAATTTGACATGTCGTTGATAAGTAAAGAAGTTTGATCCGTACTTTTTGATAGAATCACATTGGCTGGATTTCTGAAATGTCCTAACCCGCAGATTTTACCATCGGCTATGATTCCGAATCGTGAAAATATACAATTAGAATATTAATAGGATCTCATCGGCTAATAGCAACCGATTGGATTTCTAGACTTACCGATTCCTAAATATTTTCCATTAATAGATGCATCGAAACAATGAAAGTTAAACCATTCCTAATCGAGACAACAATAATTGCAGGGCAATAGAAATATGGAATCAATCTGAAAACTAGTAAAGATCTATGTACACTGCAATTTGAAACTTATCAGGCTATAGTGATTTTTCATAACAATTTTATCATGATGCGATTGATTAATCTAAACAAGAAATACGCAACATATTCAAAAACATTACTAGCCGATAAATTGCAAATCAAAGTGTGATAATTGGTGGATTTTAATGATAAATACTAGCAATAGATCAATAAATACAACCTTATGAGTAATATAAAATAAAGTTTGATAAATTTAAATAAAATAGATTCAAAACACAAGTATGAGCTATGAACTGGATTTAAAATATTCGATAACCAATGGTACTTACAAGAAAACCGGAGATCAAAGATGATGCAACCCTGTTTGTTCGAAGAACTCACCGAGAAAAGCTATGTTACTCCTACTCCTAAGATGAAAGCCAAGAAAAGAACTTGTATTGGTTGGTGTGTGTACAGTTTTTTACATATCCCCTCGGTACAAATTTATACCCTAGACTAATGACTTCTAGTCGATTAGGACTTATTACAAACTTGACATGAAGGAATAAACTACTATATTTACATGACGGCTCTGAATAGGACTCGGTTTTCATGTCGTCGTGACTTCATCAGATTATTGACTTCATACCGTCCCCACCAACTTCCTTGTATGTTCAATCGATCACCGCCTTCTATTTTCATTGGCTCCATCATATCTAAAACGGAATCGACTTCATCCCTGGTGCATGCCAAATTTTGGTGTCAACACTAACCAGAGATTCATGTCTCTTGTCATTGCAACTATAACTAGGGACCGAATTCAAAGAAATCCAAATTTCTTCAATTAAATTATCTCTCTTTCTTTTGACAAACTTCTTCTAGATGATACCAACCAATATTCATAAAGCATTATCTCTTTTATCATTTTTGTTTACTTGTTATTGTTCACACTATGGCACATGGATCACACATACTTATTTGCTTTTATGTTATGGAAAAATCCATTTTACACGCGCGTGTAGCTACACCCACCTATGTATCTCATGATGAGTATATATACGTAGTATGTGATGGTACAAGACCATCTGGGATGATATATACCTTGGGTATGTAAGTATACAATGAGTCTATGGACATACTATTTTATATAATATTATAAAGGTATAATCATAATATATTAATAGGGTTGATTTAAAAAAATCGTGTAATTCACTTTGAAGTATCTTAGAATTAGTATCATACTCAAAATGATAAATGAGTATGCGGACATACGCACGATGGTATACTGATGACGGGTGTAATTACACGCATGTGTAGATAAAAACGGGTGTAGTTACACGCATGTGTAGATAAAACTCGTTCGTTATGTTATTATAAATCAATAGAGAGAATATATTCTTACCAACAAATGCGTCACATGAATATATACAAGAGAACCCCTGCTCGCACGCTTTAGCAAACAGATTAGTCCATTAATCATATTGTCATACAAATCACAAAATACATAAGTGTCTAGATGCATTTTTCACGAACATTAAGAAATACTCCTGTTCCACCAAAAAAACCTTACTAATCGATCTATGATCAATTCGTAAAAGAGAAAAATATGTAAATGAGTGAAAAAAATCAAACACCTTTAAAGATTTCAGAAAAAATTCTGGAGATAGTTCGAGACACGAGGAATACCTGACGAATAGCTACAACTCATGAAACATGATCTACAATCCTTAAATAAAATATTCAATAAGTCTACAAAAATTAAAGAATTATTATATATTCTTTGAAGATTTTATAATTTATTTCATAAGATATAATCATTTTTTTGGGATTCTTTGTGCCAAAATTTATCTCCAATATTCATTTTTTCTAAAATCTTTGGAGGTGTTTAAGATTTTTCCCCTCATTTAAATATTTACCCATCCAAATTTTTAAAAAACAGCAGCCACATCAGTCCGGAACTATCTTTGACTAGACTTGACTAGACTGAGGGGCCAAAATTAAATGGCATTGATAATTTGAGTACCCAACTTAAATAATTTTGAAGTTGGAAGTGAAAACTAGATAAAATGAAGAGTTAAGTGATGAAAATGGACCTTTTTCCAAAAACAAATTAAGTATTTTTCTATGAAGAATGCTTGTTTTGCGGTATGTCCCACCAGAACAAAAGAGCTCCATCAAATACCACATAAATTGAAAGGTATTACTCCCTCCGTTCTGAAAAACCTGACGTTTAGGACAAGGTTTGGGTCAAACATTGGAAACATAAATGATCAATAATTTTTAAATTGTTGAGTTTACAAATGTGAAAACTATATGCATAGATTTGTCTTGAATAATACTTTCATAAAAGTATACATATATCACTCTTTGATAAATATTTTTATAATAATAAGAGGTCAAAGTTGTGTTTTGAAGACCGTGTCGCTGTCCTAAACGTCAGGTTTTCAGAACGGAGGGAGTATACATTAATTTACCTTGCTTAAATGCTTTTTTCTAATTATAATAACTATAACTATATTAAAGTCTAAAGGGTTTGTTGCTTGTTTGGTCATATATATAGAGACACATACAAAAATGACAGTTTTGCCCCTGTTCTGACGCGTGAAGCCCCCAATTCACCCTCGAGTTCTTGCTTCGCCTTGCTGCCCCCATTCCCCTCGCCGCTCGCTGCTCCACTCCCCTCCCTTCTGCCGCCCCGGCACCAGTAGCGCCGCCACCCGAGCCCGAGCTGCTACGGAGCACGGGGACGCAGCGCCGCCCCCGTCAAGCAGGTCTGGCTCGTCCCCCTCTCACCCCCCTCACTAACCCTAGATGGGTCGCCGCCCACCCTCAATCGTGAGTCCTGGCCATGGCAGGTTTCGCCCTCCGTCTCCGGAGGTGGAGCGGTGCCGGAGGCCGTGGAGCCCCGTGGTGGTGGAGCTCGGCCGCTGGGGGGCCGGGACTAGCGACGAACACGCCTCACCAGGAAACCACGGCCAGGGGCATTTTAGTCCCACTTGTCAGCGGTGATGCCAAAAATCTCATATAGTGGTAAATTCGTGATCTTTATGTGTAATTCCTTCTTCTTATTTCACTATCTTTGATATTATTCAGAATTTCTCTGAAATTAAGGTCAGTTGGTTACTGACTCGCAGATTGGAGCAGCTAGGTGGTCACCCATGCTGTCTGAATAGTGATGCCGTGGTGGATTTGCAGCAAGAAAATCTGGGAATGAATTTACATGCTACTTAGGGTGCTGTATTAGAGCCTAACTAGGATGGGTTCGTTATGCTGCGTAGCAGCGCGGCCACATGGGACCAGTACAGCGAGCCGGGAGTGGTCATCTATTGGGAGGAGCGACCCACCCTGGCGGACTAATGCTGGCTTCTCTCCACCGCTGTCTAGGGGGTGGGAGTACAGAATCCATTCGGAAGGCTTGTCTTATGGGTCCCATGGTGATAGCGGGGTTGCTGCAAATTATGGCTCGTCACTATCATCAAATAGTAAAGAGGCCAGTAGGAGCTGGGAGAGGAATGAGCTTCCACAAGAGCACCGGTACTCCACATCTGAGGGTGGCATTTCGTACTTCAATAGCCCAGATGTCAGCTTCCAGAATCACCATGTTATGCTGCCGATGCTGCAAGATTCTAGTGTTGATGAATACATGAGAGGTATGAGCACCAAAATTGTCTATTTTTCTGATGTTCCAGCGCCTTTTGATCATTAACATTTCTCAGGCTAAGCATGCACAAGAATGTTCAAACTTGAGACCCTTACTTTCCCTTTGTTTTCTGTATTGACTACCCATCAATTTGGATTCCCTTTATGTGTCTTGATTTTAGTGTATATGTTGCACTAGCTATATAGCATGTTGGAGTAAAACATAGTTTTTTACTAGTCTTGTAGTTTAAGTGGTCATTTTGGGATAATAGAAGTCGATGTTTTATAAGGGCTACAAACAGCCCATTGACAGTTCCTACCATGTGTTACAAACAGCCCATTGACAGTTCCTACCATGTGCTCTATTAAGTATCAATCTCTGCATCCTGCCAGATGCAGCAAAATGACATTTGATCGCAAAGTGATATTTTTGGAGACACTGCCGATGTCCAAAACACTACTTGTTTGTGACTGGAGGCAGTACAAATGTGGCTTAATTTTGTTTGCAACAAATTTGTGCCACAGCCGGATGATCATATGTTTCCAGATTTAGTTTTAGATTGCAGATTGCTGATCGCATAATTTTCATGATGACTCCTAGAATGTGAATTGTTTTGTCTCGTGATTGAGCTGTCGAAATGAAGTATCAGTCATATTGTTAAATGCATTCTAGAGATATGTCATTATAGGCTTATAGCTAGCTGCTATTCATCACCACCAAATTTAGGATGGACCATTTATCCTTGAGATTTTTGCTTTTCCTGGTACGGAGTAACCAACGCTATGGTCAAGCCCTATGATTATATTATCTTTGTTTCAACTGAAAATTAAGATGCTTGGGTCTTGTGTGATATCCAGCATTGAGAACATCTTGAGATGTGATCGGTGATCAGTTAGTATTTTCTGTATTAGAAACATATGCACCATTAAATGATCGTTAGTATTTCTACATGTTATATTTTCATTAGTTGGTATAATAATATGATCGTTTCAGATAAGATTGGTGATCTATTCGCCAAGTATCCAACTGATTGATATATTCTTTCTTTTTGGCTGAACCATCCAAGCATCTCAACTCTCAGTAACCTTTTGTTTTAGGCAAAGTAGTTCCTGTACCAATACGATAGCAGTGCGAAGTTACCAATGAGCTGGCAAAAGCTACTTTTATTTAGTAATATGGCATTGTTTAAGGATGTGACATGGTTGTAAGTTCGTTCATTAGTCTACAATTTTATGTTCAGTATGAGTGCAAGGCAGCACATTTGTTACTCCAATTAGATTATCTATCAACTGTCTTCAAAGTGTATTTTGTTCTGTAATGTAGTTTCTTTTATCATTTATGCCATTATCACATGGTTAAAGTGCTCTGTCCATTTCTGCTGGATGAGCATTTATAGTTTTTTTATTGAATTGCTTAATATTGTGATTGTGTAGCATCGCCTTTTATGCGCACTTGGCTATGGCAGGTCCATGTAATATTTTCCAAAGCACTTTTCAATAAGAACAGTTGTGTTAGTTGGGTGTTTGATATCTATGGGCATGTGCGTGCAGCCTTTTGGAAAGAACTTTACAACAAGATCATTTGTGTTAATTGGTGTTTTTTTACTATGCAGTTTCAGTTGCTGAGCCGATTGGTGCTCTATTGTTGTCAGAGGTATGTAATATGCCAGCTGTTCATGTTACAGTATATTCATTTCTCCTTTCAGGCTTCAGGGGACTCAATTTTATTCTCTTGGTGTGTAGGGAATATCAGGACAGCAGAATAGTGGCGGTTCCACCTCCTCTCGTTCTGATGGAAGTGAATATGATATAGTACCTAAATCATACTCATCAACGCCCCGCAACTTCCCAAGTCGTCGATCATTCCTGTCAAAGCCAATCCATCCTCTCTCATTTCCAGAACATGCACTAGAAGCACAAGGAACTCAAAGTCCAGTTGCCAGTGCAAACACCAACAATCCTCTGCGTTCTGATTTCAAGGGAACAGGAGATCTTCGCTCTCCAGGTCCGATGGACTATGGCAGTGGCAGTCATGGGGGTTCAGGGAATTGGAGTGCTGCAAGTAGCATGGATCTTACTGATTTATCAGAACGACCTGAAGCTGAACGAGCTGGATCATTGCGTTCTAATAATGTAATGCAGAAAACAAGGTGTGATCTCTGTGAGAGGCTTTTCCCCAAGAGATCGCCTTGGGGTTCTCGTCGAATTG
>OAMR01000362.1:674650-685358 GCA_900205405.1 Echinochloa crus-galli
ACTTCATTTGTATCTGGAAACATTTGTTTTTGAAACATTTATAAACATGTTGAAGGGAACTTATTTGGTTCTTTTCATTCATTCAGCTTTCTAGGCATGTAGTCCAAAATATCAATCTTGCTGGTGGTAGCTTCTTAGGAGTTTCTCGTGGTGGTGCAAACATTTCAGACATTGTTGACAGTATTCAGGCATGTACATTCTATTACTATGCATATTGCAAAGTGTCTTGCTGATTGAAATACATATCACGTTAATTTCTATATGCCACATTCAGGCCAGGAGGCTTGACATGCTCTTCGTACTAGGGGGAAATGGAACTCATGCTGGAGCTAATGCTATACATGAGGAGGTATTGTTCAATCAGTGGTTATTATAATAAATTGATATTTTACCAGAATTCCACTCAAGTAACTCTGGGTTTGTAGATTTGGATAAATATAGTGTAAGTGGCTGGCTGTGTATTACCATCTGACTTTGTATTTTGGCAAAATTCTTATTGCAGTGCCGCAAGAGAAAACTGCAAGTGTCGATTGTGGGTGTCCCCAAAACTATTGACAATGACATATTACTTATGGACAAGACCTTTGGATTTGATACTGCAGTGGAAGCAGCACAAAGAGCTATCAACTCTGCATATATTGAGGTGATTCTTTCAGCAACATCTAGAGTTATCAAGGATAAATCTGACAGCAAAACACTGAAATGTATGCGTATATTAGCTACCACCTATGAATGTATGTGTGGTTAACATTGCATTGGACTTTAGGCACATTCTGCATTTCATGGCATTGGACTGGTAAAGCTGATGGGAAGAAGTAGTGGCTTCATCACAATGCATGCCTCTCTATCCAGTGGACAAGTAGATATCTGCCTGATACCCGAGGTATGAAGTCTTCTGTTGTTTATGAATCCCCATTTAGCATACTGGTCAGTCTTAATTGTCGATAACCCAAATGAAGGTACCATTCACTCTTGATGGACCAAACGGAGTCCTTCGACATCTTGAGCACTTGATAGAGACCAAGGGATTTGCTCTGGTTTGTGTTGCTGAAGGAGCAGGACAGGTTAGATCTCATTGGATTTAAAAGAAATTTCTGTTATCTTTACTGCCAGTGTGAGTGACTCTGGAATCTAGATGCTACTTTGGTTGCTTTTGAATTTATTTATAGACTTGTCATACAAGGCTTTTTAAGTTGCCTTCACGATGGCCTTGTGCTTGTGTATAACATGGCGAATCCTGCTGAACTAGTAGTTCTGTTATATTGTGCACGAAATAATGTTGTGATGCATTTTCAGGAACATCTGCAGAAGTCAAATGCAACTGATGCATCAGGGAACATGGTTCTTAGTGATATTGGTGTCCACATTCAGCAGAAGGTTAGTCCATTGTAATCTTCAGCTGTTGTTTTGGGCGTGAAAAACTTGGGTAATGCCTTTATCCGTGATGTATGTACCGTGGATAAAGTGATAAACCCTAAATAACTTAAGTCATGCCATTTCACAGATCAAATCTCATTTCAAGAATATAGGAGTCCATTCTGATGTCAAGTATATCGATCCAACATACATGCTTCGTGCAGTGCGTGCCAATGCATCTGATGCCATCCTATGCACTGTGCTGGGTCAGAACGCTGTAAGACATCATTTCTCCTTGTTGCCTCTGCCTCATGACCAAATCGTGTATTTTTCTTGCCTGACCATTTGTCATACTGTAAACCTTGCAGGTTCATGGCGCCTTTGCAGGTTTCAGTGGCATCACAACCGGTGTGTGCAACACGCACAATGTGTACTTGCCGATACCGGAAGTTATCAAGTCCACAAGATTTGTAAATCCAAACAGTCGGATGTGGCATCGGTGCCTGACCTCAACCGGGCAGCCGGACTTCCATTGATAAATTGTTAACATTGAAGCTTGTAGTAGCATCTGATGATTGATGACTGGTGGTGCAAGGAGTAGGCGGTGTATAATTGAAGGGAATTACTTTCCATTGTCAGTATGGCGGAATAATCATCCGATGGATTTTTCATCTTCCATCTGGAAAAGAGATACATTCCTCTACGGGCAGAACTTCATTTGTATCTGGAAACATTTGTTTCTGAAACAATTATAAACATGTTGAAGCAACTTATTTGGTTCTTTTCATTCATTCAGCTTTCTAGGCATGTAGTCCAAAATATCAATCTTGCTGGTGGTAGCTTCTTAGGAGTTTCTCGTGGTGGTGCAAACATTTCAGACATTGTTGACAGTATTCAGGCATGTACATTCTATTACTATGCATATTGCAAAGTGTCTTGCTGATTGAAATACATATCACGTTAATTTCTATATGCCACATTCAGGCCAGGAGGCTTGACATGCTCTTCGTACTAGGGGGAAATGGAACTCATGCTGGAGCTAATGCTATACATGAGGAGGTATTGTTCAATCAGTGGTTATTATAATAAATTGATATTTTACCAGAATTCCACTCAAGTAACTCTGGGTTTGTAGATTTGGATAAATATAGTGTAAGTGGCTGGCTGTGTATTACCATCTGACTTTGTATTTTGGCAAAATTCTTATTGCAGTGCCGCAAGAGAAAACTGCAAGTGTCGATTGTGGGTGTCCCTAAAACTATTGACAATGACATATTACTTATGGACAAGACCTTTGGATTTGATACTGCAGTGGAAGCAGCACAAAGAGCTATCAACTCTGCATATATTGAGGTGATTCTTTCAGCAACATCTAGAGTTATCAAGGATAAATCTGACAGCAAAACACTGAAATGTATGCGTATATTAGCTACCACCTATGAATGTATGTGTGGTTAACATTGCATTGGACTTTAGGCACATTCTGCATTTCATGGCATTGGACTGGTAAAGCTGATGGGAAGAAGTAGTGGCTTCATCACAATGCATGCCTCTCTGTCCAGTGGACAAGTAGATATCTGCCTGATACCCGAGGTATGAAGTCTTCTGTTGTTTATGAATCCCCATTTAGCATACTGGTCAGTCTTAATTGTCGATAACCCAAATGAAGGTACCATTCACTCTTGATGGACCAAACGGAGTCCTTCGACATCTTGAGCACTTGATAGAGACCAAGGGATTTGCTCTGGTTTGTGTTGCTGAAGGAGCAGGACAGGTTAGATCTCATTGGATTTAAAAGAAATTTCTGTTATCTTTACTGCCAGTGTGAGTGACTCTGGAATCTAGATGCTACTTTGGTTGCTGTTGAATTTATTTACAGACTTGTCATACAAGGCTTTTTAAGTTTCCTTTATGATAGCCTTGTGCTCATGTATAACATGGCGAATCCTGCTGAACCAATAGTCTATTCTATATGTTCTGTTATATTGTGCACGGAGTAATGTTGTGATCCATTTTCAGGAACATCTGCAAAAGTCAAATGCAACTGATGCATCAGGGAACATGGTTCTTAGTGACATCGGTGTCCACATTCAGCAGAAGGTTAGTCCATTGTATTCTTCAGCTGTTGTTTTTGGCGTGAAAAACTTGGATAATGGCTTTAACCGTGATGTATGTACTGTGGATAAACCCTGAATAACTTAAGTCATTCCATGCCACAGATCAAATCTCATTTCAAGAATATAGGAGTCCATTCTGATGTCAAGTATATCGATCCAACATACATGCTTCGTGCAGTGCGTGCCAATGCATCTGATGCCATCCTCTGCACTGTGCTGGGTCAGAATGCTGTAAGACATCATTTCTCCTTGTTGCCTCTGCCTCATGACCAAATCCTGTATTTTTCACGCCTGACCATTTGTCATACTGTAAACCTTGCAGGTTCATGGCGCCTTTGCAGGTTTCAGTGGCATCACAGCCGGGGTGTGCAACACGCACAATGTGTACTTGCCGATACCGGAAGTTATCAAGTCCACAAGATTTGTAAATCCAAACAGTCGGATGTGGCATCGGTGCCTGACCTCAACCGGGCAGCCGGACTTCCATTGATAAATTGTTAACATTGAAGCTTGTAGTAGCATCTGATGATTGATGACTGGTGGTGCAAGGAGTAGGCGGTGTATAATTGAAGGGAATTACTTTCCATTGTCAGTATGGCGGAATAATCATCCGATGGATTTTTCATCTTCCATCTGGAAAAGAGATACATTCCTCTACGGGCAGATGCAATTATGGATAAAATAAGCATCTCGCCAACCACAATTATTCATATTTTGGTAGACTATCACTGTAGCAGTATATAATGTTAGTAGAAACATACAAAATTAGTGAAGGATTTGCAGTCCTGGAATTTGCAAGGGATGCTCAGTTCCCATTTCTTTAGTGTGCAATAGCAGGACCATTTGCTCAGTTCCCATTTCTCCGTAGTGACGTCAAGTTTCCGCCGTTGGGTTCATGTTTTCTATCTTACTTTGTGAAGCACGATGCCGTCTCATTGAGGGGACGACAGAAGATTTGGGGACAATTGAGGTCCTGTCCCCAAACCAGTGGGTATATATGGAACCTAGTGGATGGGCTTCGGCGGCTGCGATGGTGGGCGGTGGAGGGAAGCGAGTGGGATCGGTCCAGGTGCTCTTGCTCGTCGGGCGGAGGTCCTCAAGCGTAAGCTTTGGCGTTCGCTTTCCCTCTTGAGAGCGTTGTCTGCAGAGTCTCTCGTTCGGCGGCGGTTCGTGAAAGCTCTCCGTGGTGAAAACCAAACGCTAACGCAGTCGCATCTTTGCCTTCCTGAAGGCGTTGTTTGGAGGCTTTTCTGTAGCAGTTGGTGGTGAGTCGTAGGCTCCACGGAAGGTTGGGTCCAGTCGACTTGTAATAGTCTCATGGTCCTTTAGTCTGTTCGTCGCGAGTAGTGCCTGCTTTCTCTGGCGCACGGTCTAGAGAGCTCCGTTACGGGTTTGTTGGATGTTGCTCTTCAAGCGGATTGTGCTTTATTGTAAACTGGTAATCCCAGTATCCTTTGAGGATGCTTTATATATAAAGCTGGCTTCGGGCTTTCCTGGAAAAGGACCATTTGTATTCTGCTAAGCATACGTGCTACTTAAATAATAGAGATTGTTAATTTGAATCAACTACACCGTCATATATATCTGACTGATTGGTCAAGGTCATTTGATACATCAGCTAGCACCGGGTGCCAATTCTACAATTACCGCAGCAACCGGGCAACTCACAAGGCCCGGGTGCATGAACCAGTTTCAGAAAAAGATGAATCAACGGCATTGCAAACACTCAATGGTTGCTACCACAAAACAACTCCACTTGCTTTTTCAGTGCACAGAATCGCAGCCGGTGTCGGATCACGTTCGCCACACAAGTACATAAGGTCAAATCCAAAATAATTCACTGCATATCTGTTTTACAGCATCAATATTCAAATATGCAACATGTTTGGGAAGAATTAAGGACGACAGTTTCCACTGCCTGCAAGACGCTAGAGACGCTAGTTGTTTTGGTTTTCCGGATAGTAAGTTAGCAACTCATACGAAATAGACAAATAGTGCAACCAATACATAACAGTGCACATTGACCAGGCAGCAAAAAACCCTAAACGAAGGTAGGACCTAGAAAATGACACTGTGGATACCTGGAAGTAAATTGTCTTCGCAAAGTTATGTTTCTAACAAAACTTATGTGCATCACGATTCCCGTGTGCCCCTTGTAAATGGAAACCCTTAAAGTCTTTGCAATGCGCATCTCTTGTATCCTAATCTTTGCACCTGTGATATGTACTAGGATAGAGTTAACTTGGTTGGTCAGTCAATCTGCTGTTTCTGCAATGAGCTCCTTGAGCACGTATTTCAGGCCATTCATCCTCTTCCGTGCTCTCTGCAAAACAATGTATCACAAAATAGATGAGTATTTGACGGTAAGGCACTCGCAAGCTTTGAAAATCACTTTCAACCTACCTTCTGGACCTCAGCAATTTTGACTTCTGCGTCATTGAGCTGAGCTCCTACTGTTTTCTCAGCATTTACTAGAAGCTTCTTGTGGGACGATTCTGTTGATGCAATCATGAATAGACAATAAATTAACTGATAATTATGATGGTTAGTGGTCAGAAAAATTGAGCACGTGGAAGTAGAAACAGATCTATTGGTCAGTGATACAAATGAACACAGCTATAGTTACAGATGCTTAAGCAGTGACTGCATGTATGTAGCAATGACCCTACGCACAGAGAATCATTCATCCAAACTAGCTGTGTTCATTTGAAATGTATGGATAATCAAGACTTTGCAGCCATCTACTTCACGATTCCATTCACAAAGATTAACATGGTTTCACAGTTTTAGAATTGGAGAATGTAAGAAATTGTGCATCGATAAATGTCTCCCTTGCATTGCTCTAGACGTTAGGTTAGTGTGAACTTACTTTGCTTGTCAGCTACTCCTTTAAGTTCTGTGTGGTAGGATTCAAAATCCCCGAGAGAATTCCTGCAATCCAGCAGCTGCTTGTTGACCTCCTCCTTGAACTTCTCATGAAGAACTGTTAACTTTTCCTGTTGCTCTGTGTACCAAAAGGCATAATTTGAGTAACTAACAATATGTGAAAAACAAAGAGAACAAAAAAACAGGAAAACAAGGTAATTTAACATAACTGCAAACTTTGATATGCACCTAGATACAAAACACAAGGCCCAGAAAGACCCAAATAAGGGTCAAAGATTGAAAAAAAAAACCAATGGTGTTGGATTGTGCCATTGTGGCACACAGATTAGGTTATACTACTTTGGGATTTCTCATATAATCTTTCATGACATTGAAATTATGCTTCAGCATGGAAATGATTAACAAGATTGTAAGCACTAAAACTAAATCTACAAATCCAACACCATTCAAGATGGCTTGTAGGTTCTATTTGCATCACATATTTATTTTTGCCAGATTGGCTATAACCCCATTGTTTTGTTCTATTGAGTACATGTAAGTTATAAATAACAGGGTATGGCTCCCACTGTTTGGATGCAAAATGTATTTCACATTGCTGCTGTTGGTTCCAAAATCCAAATAAAAAATTGCAGTTCTGTTTTCACTGCTTGAGTTGAACAATCCCAATCGGTAGAGGATGAGAAATCAAGAATGTTGGATCAAAAAACACATTTCAGCGATTAACTGCTTTATGAATGAGTTATGGTTATGGCTGATGGGCTCTACCGTGAATCAATTAGAGTTCAGTTCTACATTGGTGAGAAGCATTAAGCCATTAAAGTGAAGAAAGTCGTACCTTCAAATGTTGATTCTAGGCGTTTCCTTTTAGACTTGCCTGCATTGACCAGCTTGTCCCTGAAATAACACTGCCATGTATCAGAACAGCTGTACGTCTAGTTTATATGATACTCGCATTTATATATAGAACGAGCATAGTGCATGCACATGCGGATAACAAGGTTTGTTTCATGGAAGCACCAGGACAAGATCTTACACATCAGCCTGCATCTGCACCTCAACCCCCTCAAGGTGCTGGCGTATTTTGTCTCCAGTAGCTGCAAGTATCTCAGAACTTTTCTTGCTTGTTTCAGCCTTGATCTTAGTTTGGAACCTTCCCAGCACCACTACCAATTGATCAAAAGCCCTGGTGGAAATCATGGATGTAATCAAGCAAATGAACAAACTAGGATGTATCTACTTCATTAACACAGCTTAAGACAGAACCTTGTAAGGTAGTTTTCTGGGCATTGTTCTTGTTCTTTGTCAGAAATTACAGTCCCTTGTGTTCCTAAAAAAATAGTTATCAACTGCTAACCATGCAGTCAAAGTCAAAGTCAAATTCAAAGAAGGAAATTAAGCAGCTTTACCAGAAGCGGCAAAAGGAGTAGGTGAAGATAAGCGCCTTTTGCTCGTTCTACCCTCTTTTAGATTTGATTTCCTACCCACATGCTCAAAAGGAGATTTGTCAGGGCCATCGACATCTGAAAGCCATTTATGAGATTTATATCCTGCATTTGAAGAACTACATATTAGTCATGAGTAGCATACCACAAAATTCTTAGGAAAGATCTTGAGCTGCCTCAAGGTATAGATTTAGCTATGTTGGTATGCTCAATTAATGTTATGCAGTCAACATAGTTACATAGCGAATAAATATATATAAACTACCATACAGAATATATTATTTCATTACTCACCCAAAATTATATTTCAATTTGATATGTTCTGTGAATAAAAATGACTCACCCAAATAAAAATGCTTGTTGGCAGTTGTTAAAAAAGGAAAATCATGAATAAATGACATGTTTGGACAGCATAATTAAGAATTCACGATTGAGAATTATCATGGTATTGCTTCCATCAATTCAGAAAAGAACCCAAAAGTATCCAAAAGTTTAATAAGACAGGAATGCTAAGAGGCCAAGAGTTAACCCCAAAAGTATGTAGGTTTTCCATGATACATGAAGAGGGGAATGGGGTATTATACACTTGTTTTCCATGATACATGAAGAGGCCAAGACAGCAGTGTTCCATTTGCCTTTTGCAATATGTGTAAACTAAACACAAAAGGGAACATAACATGATCTATCCAAACTAATGATTTATTCTGTATAAAGTTTATGACAGAACGGCAATGTGATATTCTCACCTTTTGCAAAGCTTGGCTTGGAACTTTTAGTCCCTTCATCTTCAGTTGGAGAAGGGGGCGAAAGAGATGGCTGTTTACAGTTTTCTCTTTCTGCTGAAGAATCAGGAGATTCACTACCAGGTAGCTCGGAGGTTTTATCCATTTCGTCCTGAACATCATAATAATTAATCAGCAGTAAAAATATGAAATCGTTATGCTACACAAGGTACAAACAACATCAATTTACGAGATTGTAATATGTGTTATAGAGTAATACCGGTGGCTCAGATTCTGGATCTGAGGCAAGGGAACTTGATCTGGACCTGTCAACACTTTTGGGATACTTGGAAGTGTATAGGTCGCCATCGAGCCTTTTACTTATTTGGGGGGATGTGTTTACATTAGGTGCAAGAGTAGGGCTTGGATAATCATCTGGCGTGTCTCTGAATGTGTCTGTCCATGGACTTGTCATCTTCTGCCCAAATTTACCAGTTATCTCAGGACTCACATCATGACCCCATGTGTATATTTTAGGTTCAGGTGATGGATTAGCAGCACGAGATGGTGGAGAGTTGAAATTATTTTCTGCTTCTGTATGTACATGGGGGCTTCTGCCTGAATTTTCCGGTGGTGATTTAGAAGAATCATTTTCCTTGCTCTTCAGTGATATCTTGCGAGGCGAAGAGAACTTATTTTGTTCATCATTCCATGTCTTGGCCACTAAATTTTCTGAAAACTGCATCTTCCGGGGCCCAACCTTAGCCATCGCATTCGGTCTCCTCCTTTTAGGGCTTCGAGAACAGCTCTCAGCAGTTTTTCCATTTCGGGACAAAGAAGAAAAGGAGGTAGCCTTCTCTACTTTTTGATCTGATTGTGTGCATTTAGAAGATAGCTTTCCTTCCTTATCATCCTGCGTGCTCTTATCAGAAATTCTATCTGAACAATGTGTCTTCTGAACCTCAACTTTAGCTTTTCTATTTGAGCTTCTGAGATTTCTTAAGCTGCCAGAGTCACCAATTGCATGTTTTACCACAGTTTTAGGAGTACATTTCTCATTGAAGGTAAACACATTGTCCAGCATTTTCTTCTTAGGTGTAGAATGAAAGGTAGACAATGGTTTCTTTGCACTTCGACTCTGCTGCTTGGAGGCTGCTGGTGCTTTCTTGCGTCCCAAGGAGCGAGTAACAGGTCTTATTTCAACAACTTTTGGACTATCAGAATCTGACTCAATAGGATCAGGGGATGGTTTACACTTTGTAAAGTTCACGGTTTGACGATTCAGTGGATCTGGTGTCTTAATGTTATCAGGAAAAGGTGCCCCCTCAAGGTGCTGGCGTATTTTGTCTCCAGTAGCTGCAAGTATCTCAGAACTTTTCTTGCTTGTTTCAGCCTTGATCTTAGTTTGGAACCTTCCCAGCACCACTACCAATTGATCAAAAGCCCTGGTGGAAATCGTGGATGTAATGAAGCAAATGAACAAACTAGGACATATCTACTTCATTAACACAGCGTAAGACAGAACCTTGTAAGGTAGTTTTCTGGGCATTGTTCTTGTTCTTTGTCAGAAATTACAGTCCCTTGTGTTCCTAAAAAAATAGTTATCAACTGCTAACCATGCAGTCAAAGTCAAAGTCAAATTCAAAGAAGGAAATTAAGCAGCTTTACCAGAAGCGGCAAAAGGAGTAGGTGAAGATAAGCGCCTTTTGCTCGTTCTACCCTCTTTTAGATTTGATTTCCTACCCACATGCTCAAAAGGAGATTTGTCAGGGCCATCGATATCTGAAAGCCATTTATGAGATTTATATCCTGCATTTGAAGAACTACATATTAGTTATGAGTAGCATACCACAAAATTCTTAGGAAAGATCTTGAGCTGCCTCAAGGTATAGATTTAGCTATGTTGGTATGCTCAATTAATGTTATGCAGTCAACATAGTTACATAGCGAATAAATATATATAAACTACCATACAGAATATATTATTTCATTACTCACCCAAAATTATATTTCAATTTGATATGTTCTGTGAATAAAAATGACTCACCCAAATAAAAATGCTTGTTGGCAGTTGTTAAAAAAGGAAAATCATGAATAAATGACATGTTTGGACAGCATAATTAAGAATTCACGATTGAGAATTATCATGGTATTGCTTCCATCAATTCAGAAAAGAACCCAAAAG
>OAMR01000362.1:691587-745850 GCA_900205405.1 Echinochloa crus-galli
GCTGTTTACAGTTTTCTCTTTCTGCTGAAGAATCAGGAGATTCACTACCAGGTAACTCGGAGGTTTTATCCATTTCGTCCTGAACATCATAATAATTAATCAGCAGTAAAATATGAAATCGTTATGCTATACAAGGTACAAACAACATCAATTTACGAGATTGTAATATGTGTTATGGAGTAATACCGGTGGCTCAGATTCTGGATCCGAGGCAAGGGAACTTGATCTGGACCTGTCAACACTTTTGGGATACTTGGAAGTGTATAGGTCGCCATCGAGCCTTTTACTTATTTGGGGGGATGTGTTTACATTAGGTGCAAGAGTAGGGCTTGGATAATCATCTGGCGTGTCTCTGAATCTGTCTGTCCATGGACTTGTCATCTTCTGCCCAAATTTACCAGTTAGCTCAGGACTCACATCATGACCCCATGTGTATATTTTAGGTTCAGATGATGGATTAGCAGCACGAGATGGTGGAGAGTTGAAATTATTTTCTGCTTCTGTATGTACATGGGGGCTTCTGCCTGAATTTTCCGGTGGTGATTTAGAAGAATCATTTTCCTTGCTCTTCAGTGATATCTTGTGAGGCGAAGAGAGCTTATTTTGTTCATCATTCCATGTCTTGGCCACTAAATTTTCTGAAAACTGCATCTTCCGGGGGCCAACCTTAGCCATCGCATTCAGTCTCCTCCCCCTTTTAGGGCTTCGAGAACAGCTCTCAGCAGTTTTTCCAGTTCGGGACAAAGAAGAAAAAGAGGTAGCCTTCTCTACCTTTTGATCTGATTGTGTGTGTTTAGAAGATAGCTTTCCTTCCTTATCATCCTGCGTGCTCTTATCAGAAATTCTATCTGAACAATGTGTCTTCTGAACCTCAACTTTAGCTTTTCTATTTGAGCTTCTGAGATTTCTTAAGCTGCCAGAGTCACCAATTGCATGTTTTACCACAGTTTTGGGAGTGCATTTCTCATTGAAGGTAAACACATTGTCCAGCATTTTCTTCTTAGGTGTAGAATGAAAGGTAGACAATGGTTTCTTTGCACTTCGACTCTGCTGCTTGGAGGCTGCTGGTGCTTTCTTGCGTCCCAAGGAGCGAGTAACAGGTCTTATTTCAACAACTTTTGGACTATCAGAATCTGACTCAATAGGATCAGGGGATGGTTTACACTTTGTAAAGTTCACGGTTTGACGATTCAGTGGATCTGGTGTCTTAATGTTCTCAGGAAAAGGTGAAGTGAAAACCTCCTTGTTCCCTGAGGATGTTGCTTTGACGGTTTGACTTTTAGGTTGATCAGGTGTCTTAAAGTCGTCAGTGTTTGGTGAAGCAACAGCTTGCTTGTTCTGTGAAGTGCCACCAAGGATCTCCCACAGCTTCATCCTGAGCATCTCACTATTGGGCTTGCTTTTATCAGCTGATTCCAAATCCCGCTTTCGTTGGGAACTTACAAATTCTGGAGTCTCCAATTTATCAAGGCTGCTGCCTTGTTCTCTTCTTGTTCCAAAGGAGAAGGTCCCTGTTTGCTCACGTGCATTATCATCAGGTTGTGAAGCAGATAGCTTCATAACAGAGTCAGCTTCAGGCACCCCTTTACCGTATCCATCATTCTTTGCAGCTTCTTGTGAGACCCGAAGTGAAGCATTATCATCCTTAGGTGGTCTAGATATTCCATCAGTTCCCTGAGACAAGTTCCTACCATATGCAGGGGTAGCATCTTTGCCTCTTGATACAGAACCTGACCTTGGGATCGTGACACCAATTGAGACCTTAGGGAATTTACCAGACGGATACTGATTGCTGGCTAAACTCCAGTAATCACTTGAAGTAGCCTACACATATCACAATATGTTAATTTGTTAAAATACTAATCCCTCAAGTTCCAAATTATAGGTCGTTTTTGCTATTTATCTAGGTATATAGCAAAAACTATGTACCTAGAAAAGCCAAAGCGACCTACAATTTGGTATGGAGGGAGTACAATTTAGGAATAACTGAAAAGGTGAAATGAATAAGGAGCACAGCCCGCAAGGGAACAACTTAGAAAAGGCAATTGATACTCACTCTATGGATGTTCGGCAGCTCAACTTCCATTGGAGCGGCTTCAAATAATACACCAATTACCAACTAATTACGGGTGAACCTGACAAATTGAAAACAACTTCATGAAATAAGGTTGTGAAAGCATCTCGCACAATGAAATTAAGCCTCACAATCATAACCAAGGAAGCACCATTTAGAAAGCATGACCACAGGGAGAGATTCAGCAGCACACCAGTGCAGCAATATGAGCAACAATGAAAACATTCTGTAAGAAAATAAGCATGCTTCCTGCACAGCAGCATGGACATAGGAACAAGGATCACTGCTGATATTTAACAAACTAGGAAAATTAAAGCACTCCAGTATCAAAGTTATATAACCGTCAAATCCATATATGAGAATACGGTAGAAATCATGCCTGAGAGAAATTAGCACTAGATACTGTAAGCAGTGTCAGTGTCACAGAACCACACCATATGCATTTTTCAAATCCACAAAATTATTTAGGATAGATCAATGCATTGTATTATGCAAATCATATAACTAGATTTGACTTTGATCCTGCAGTAACAGGCCAAGGAATCTTCCTAGGACCATCTCAAAATATCACATTATCCACGAGCACAGTAGCACAAAGCTCTCTCCTACTCAGTGAAATACAGTGATTAGTCCCCTATAAGCATATTACATTAGCATACCACAATCATGTAGTTACATCATGTCGCAGCACACTGCACACTATATCCAGTAATAGTTTTCCTCAAGCACAATCCAGGGTGAACACTCTACCACGAAGACACCAACCGCAAAGCAATACTGGCTAGTGGTAATCGCAAGTTGTAAAGAGAACAACGCGTACATCCATGGAGGAGGGCAAAGCGTTGCCATATGAACCAAATGCAATATGCGCAGTGCACGATTCCACAACAGCAGAGCCGTAACTCAAGGAATTGGATAACGTGAGCATAAATCTCCCCACTAACAGCACAATCGCAGCAAAATTAGAACGCATCGATTCGGAAATGCACAGGATCACGCCCCCAATCGAACCCGCAACACGAAATCGAACCCACAACACTACTCACCTCTCCAAACAGCACCCAAAATTCAGAAACCCCAAAGTCCCAAACCCTAACCCCACGCACTTGAACCAAAATGGAACGGAACGGCCCAATTGACGGTGGAAGAGGGAGCCCGTACCCTAGCGTTGGGATTCGCCGGTGACGCCTGGTAAGCCGTGAAAGCAACGCGCCGCGCCCCAACGCCCGAGCGCGCGAGGCCTCCGGGCGAAGCTGGCCGCTCCGAAAAGCCGAATCGCGGCGACGAATCCGTGCGGCAACTCCCCGGCCGCGCCGTCGAAGCCAAGCTGATGGAAATCAGAGCGAGAAAGCGGTGAGGTGCGGAGAACTAGTGGGAGGAGGCGGGGAGGAAGCGGAAGCGAACGGGGAGCAATCGGTGGTGGCGGGGGCGGCGCGGATGACCTCACCTTCGCCGCAGCTGGCGTTGCCTTCGCCTCCTCCTCGCCAGGTCTCTCTCGAACGCGTGGAGAGGAAAGGGGCGGCGCCGGGCGGTGAAACCGTGAAAGGAGAAGCAGAGAGATGGGGCGGCGCTTGATTTGAAATTTTCGGGAGTCGAGCGACGCGCTCTGTGTGGCCGCGCAGCGCCTGGCTAATTTCTGCGGAAAAAGTCCATTTTCTCTCCCTGAACTATCGGCCGAATCCACGATTCCTCCCTGAACTCGAAAACCGTCCGCGTGGCACCCTGAACTCCCGAAACCGGACATGTTCCCCCCTCCGGCCGATTCCACCCCGGTTTTCTTCCTCCCATGGCCGCCGTCGCCAAAGCTCCGCCGCCACCATCGTTCTCCCTTCTCCGGTGACCGCCGCTGTCGACCGACCTCACCCTCGCGCGTTCCCGCACCTCCTCCGCCATCTCCGATGCTCACCTCTCTCTCTTACCTTGTGTAGTGCCGCCGCCGTTCGTCGCCGTCCACCGCCGCTGGAGCTCGTGGAGAGCCATCGTCATTGCTCCTCCTCGTCGCCAGCCACCCCCGGCAAGCTCGCCACTCCCGGGACCACACCATGCGCCTCTCCCCGCTGCCGCTCCGGCCCCTCCGTGGTCGACGCCGCTCCGCCTCGCCGCGCCCGCGCGCACTGTTGGCGAAAACCAGGGTGGAATCGGCCAGAGGGGGGAACGTGTCCGGTTTCGGGAGTTCAGGGTGTCAGGCAAACGGTTTTCAAGTTCAGGGAGGAATCGCGGATTCGGCCGATAGTTCAGGGAGGGAAAATGGACTTTTTCCATTTCTAGCTGGCACGTGGGGATCGCGGGCCCGCTAAGCTTGGAGGAAGGCCCATACAACAAAAGGCCCAATGGAGAATGGACAAGTTGCTTTAGGGCCTGTTTGGTTCCTAGGGACTAAAACTAAGGAACTAAAATTAGTCCTTTAGAGACTAAAATTGTAGTTTGGATCCCTGGACTAAAAAGGGAATAAAGTTGCTTTAATGGCTTGCGCAAAGGCAAAGACTACTTTGCCCATGGGCTTAAAAGGGAACAAGTGGGCCGACGGGTGGGGGGAGGGGCATCCAGTGAAAAAGTGGTGGTTTTAGTTCCTATAAGCTCCTCTTGTGGAGAAAGAGTTTTAGTCCCTTTTAGGGGTTTTAGTCGGGTTTGGATCTTTAGGGGGTGTTTGGATAACTTTTAGTCCCATGACTAAAATTAGTCAGCTAAAAATTTTTAGTCACCTCCCTGTTTAGATACCCAGACTAAAATGAGATCTAAAGAGCATTCAATTCCAGATTTTCTCTCTTCTCTCTCCTTTTAGTCACCTTTTTGTTGGGTCTTCCCTACTAGAGACTAAACTAATTTTAGTCACCTTTTAGTCACACCTGTTTGGGAATTTAGTCCCTCAAAGTGACTAAAATTAGTCAGACTAGTTTTAGTCACCCCAATCCAAACACCCCCTTAGTCCGTTTTGTGACTAATCCGTTTTGGTTTTAGTCCGTAGAACCAAACACCCCCTTAACCAAGTATCTCTTTTCCTTCTTAAAAAAAATACCCCCGTTTCAAAATACTATTCACTGTTGACCTTTTTCATAATCTTTGACTATTCATCTTATTTAAAAATTTTATCTAAATATATAAACCAATAAGTTATACTTGAAGTATATACGATGATAAAGCAAGTCACGTACAAAATAAATGATACTTATGAAAAAATTAATAACTATTGTTTCATCCTTGTTGATTACTTGCCTTGAAAACTGCTTACACACCCCGAGTATACTCTATAGCTATTGTGCATCTTTCCTGTATGCTCGAAACACAGTTGGCGAGTCGTTGCAAACAACGGATGAAACACACTCGGTACAATTTGGCAGATTTGCACTTCTTCCTCCTCCACTCTTTCAAGTAAACTCGAGAAAACTTCAGCACATAGAAGAAATATAAGTACGAAGAGAGTGGATCCCCTCGTAATCCTCTCTCTGGAGTGAAGCTATATGTAAGTTCACCATTTACTTAAACCTATGTGTTATATGTGCCACACATATCATAATTAAATTTATCCATCTTTGATCAAAACCCAATACCTCCGTCTGCTACGAAAAGGCTCCATTGTACTGGCCCCGTTTGGTTCCTCGGACCGAAACTTTAGTTCCACCACATCGAATCTAAGATGACTAATTAAAAGTATTAAATATAGATTAATTAAAAAATGCATTACATAAGTGAGGGCTAATTTACGATATGGATCTATTAAGCCTAATTAATCAATAATTAGACAATGTAATGCTACAGTAATTATATGTTAAATTATGTACTAATTATAGATTAATTAGACTTGTTAGGTTCATCTCGTGGAGTATACATGACTTATGCAATTAGTTTTATAATTAATATATATTTAATGCTTCTAATTATCATTTATTTGAGGGGTTAAACTTTAGCCCGGTCCGTAGAATCCAAACACTCCCTGTTATAAAAGCCCTTTTCATGTCCAACTTCATCGTTGTCGTTGGATAACTCGTTTTTTCCTTTCTTATTCCTCCCTTCAATAGTGTGTAACTTCATATGCTATCAGAATATTATTAGAAATCAGTCTTCCTAGCACAGGAGTACTTTGTGCAGCACATATAGTGTAACATGTTTCGTCATGTCAGCTAACACCTTTAACACTAGCTTGTACATCACATTACATAGGCTTATGGGTTGAAGAAGCTCCTTATTAAAACTCTCCGGCTTTGGTACTTCAGGAATTAGGACTATAGTTGTTTCATTCTAATCATCGAGCATTAATTCTTCAACACTTGCAGGACTTTCTCCTCCATCTTTTCTCCAACAATAGACCAGAACCTTTTATAAAACAGAGAGGCCATACCATTTGGTCTAGGAGTTTTAGGCTCTATTTATTTGCCTTGTAAATTATATAATCTAGATTATGAGCCACGAATAGTATAGTAGAAGAACCATTATATGAGACCATAATAATCTGAAATAATCTACCTATGTGTAACTTATTTTAAATTATTTGTGATCCTAAGGTGGTCCTAGAATATATTTTACCATGCTATCCTTGGATTATAATCTAACATGTATAATCTAGATGGATCCTTAGAACACCAATAGCTTCTAATGTATCCTAGCTCGTTCGAATCTTTTAAGAGGAGATCATTCATTGCAAGGGTGACCTTTTCTTCAAAAGTATTCATTGTAAGTAGCTCGTTCGAATCTTTTAAGAGGAGTATTAAAGACTTGTTGAGTGCCACGTTATGCATTTGATGTGAAAACTTTAGAAAAAAAGTTAGTAATATTTTTTTTCCCTCCTTCGCTATCCAACAGTCACTCTCCTTACTTTTCCCTGCTCTATTACATGTTTCTCTCTTCGAGCATGCTCGCATAAAAGAAAGCAGTATTTCAATCACCCTCGTTTAACCATCGTATACGTGCTCTTGGCCTCCACCAAATATCAATTTGCTCTTCCACCTTTTCTGAACTATATCTAAGTATGTCCTGTCTAATCACTTACTTTTTGGTAATTGAGTTTCTTCTACACTTTTCGAAATCTCTCTTAAGTTTCTTTGCTCTTTTCTCCAGATCTCCTATGACAATGTAGCTTCAATTCCTTTTGCACAAATACCATCTCACTCTTCAGAGATTCTTCCCAACATCATCTCATTATATTTATCTTTGCCCATCTAACTTGTTTTAAATAAAAATAATCATCGTAATGTTTCTATCTATACAGTAAGAATTTAGTAGAATTGAAAACAATTTCTACCTAAAACTTTTCTGTTAACCATTCACAATGGACTCACATTTCGTATCTGTGAAGAAAAGTCCATGATGGATTTGTGCCATCAAATAAAAAAGAGCGTTTTCTATAGAGTTTCCACCATTTAGAGACTATTTTTTCGTCGGATAAAAACCGAACCGTTTTGTGTACGCATGCTTCTAGCTATCCACGTTATGATCTTTTTAATTCCTTAACTGTTTATTATAGTTTTATTTTATGTTGAAGGTGCCTTCTTGCTAGTAGTATAAGCAAATTATTTCAAACCACAAGGGAGCAGTTCGCTGGGAAAGCCTTGCAGCCGTTGGATGGATTTGGATGGTGGATGCGATGCGCCGGTTACGCCGTGAAAAGCCGAGCTCCATCAGCCTTATCTTCTCATCACCGGCACCGCCGCCGCCGCCGCCTGCTCCGCCGCACCACGCCGTTGGCCGCCGCCGCCTGCTCCGCCGCACCACGCCGTTGGCCGCCGCCGCCTGCTCCTCCCGCGCCGCCGGCCCTCTCCAACTCTTCCTTTCGGGTCTTCTGCCGCCGCCCTCTCCAACTCGCGCAGCAAGAGAACGCGCCGCCCCATCACCATTATTAGTTCTGTTCCGCCGTCCGTCCGGCCCGGAGACGCCACCGGACAAATCCATCCATTCTTATGGAGGCGCTGCGGGCGTGGAGGGCCTCCTCGAATCTCCTCGGATTCGCGGCCTCCCGCGCCGCCTCCGCCTCCGCCGCGACGCCACTCCGCCTCCGCCTCCGCTGCTGCTCTGCGGCTGCCGCCACCACGAACCAGAAGCCGCCGCCGCCGCAGCCGCCTCAGGACCGTCGTCGCCGTAGCGCCTCCACCTCCACCTCCGACCGCGACTCCATCCGCTCCATTCGCCTCAAAAAGGTCTCAGGTTTGCCTTGCTGAGCACCTTCAGTCGTGCGTTGTTAGGTGCGAGCGTTCTGTTACCCCCAATTCTTGGTCGGTGCTGCTACTCAAATGCTTGGTTTGACTGGTTGCTAGGTTGAGGAGCTAAGAGGAAAGGGTTTCGAGCCATATGCTTACAAGTGGGATATGACTCACACGACTAAGGAGCTTCAGGAAGAGTACACCCATCTTGAGAATGGTGAAGGATTTGAGGAGGCAGAGGTCTCCATTGCTGGTAGGATTGTTGCCAGGAGGGCATTTGGAAAGCTTGTTTTTATGACTGTAAGAGACGACGCTGGGACTATTCAGGTAGGTTCTTGCAACTGATTTGCCTTATTTTGTATTTTTGTTAGCCAACTTAATTTTCAGTCAGCTTGATGTTTGCAGTCAACACTCGTAATCATATAATGTGATCTGTGTAGCATTCTCTTGTACTAATCACGGCCCAAACAAAACCTGGGCAACGCGGCCCGGTGCCGCTCGCCGCGGTCCAAACGACCATCCCGGCTTGATTCGCCCCAAGGCCCAAAGAGCGAACGCCATCTTCGCCCCGCTCGAGGGCCCTCGACCCCCTCGGGCAGGCATGGCCGCATCTCCGCCTCGCTCGAGGTCCTTCGACCCCCTCGAGCGGGTGTGACCCGCTTCCGCCTCGCTCGAGGTCCGCGCGCCTCCTCGAGCAAGTGGATAACTTCGCCCGGCAACCGCATTTAATGCCATGACCTACCGAGCACCCAAGTCAAAAGACGGGGATGGGACTTTGCCCTGCTCCATGTCACTGACACGGTAAGGTCCACTGTACCACCTGCTCCACGTCGCTGACACGGTAAGGTCCACTGTACCACCTGCTCCACGTCGCTGACACGGTAAGGTCCACTGTACCACCTGCTCCACGTCGCTGACACGGTAAGGTCCACTGTACCACCTGCTCCACGTCGCTGACACGGTAAGGTCCACTGTACCACCTGCTCCACGTCGCTGACACGGTAAGGTCCACTGTACCACCTGCTCCACGTCGCTGACACGGTAAGGTCCACTGTACCACCTGCTCCACGTCGCTGACACGGTAAGGTCCACTGTACCACCTGCTCCACGTCGCTGACACGGTAAGGTCCACTGTACCACCTGCCCCCGTCCCGTGCTGACGCATCGCCACCAGGCGGGCATGCACGGGTCACTCCGCTACACTGTGCTACCTGCTCCCGTCCTTCCCCCACTGGGAAGCCCTCAAGTGGGTAGGCGGACACCCCCGAACGTCGTACGGACGGCGACCAAGGGCGAACCCCGGTCAGGTCCGCCACGCCCTGTCATCCCCGCTGACTCCGGCCACAGGACCGCCCGTCTTAATCGCCCAGCGGGCGTGGCGGGCCCTGTGCGTACGTACAACTGTCATTCACCACCACTGCTACGCCTACTCTCGTCCTCCCCCGTACGGCCCAGCCCTCGAACGGGCAGGGGAGGCCCTCGAGCGGGAGTACGAGCCAATAGGGAAGCGCTGACTCCAGCCCAGCGCGGCCCTGCAACGACGTCCGCCGGGTCACTTCCGCCAACTCTCTGCCATTCCCCCGACGGGGCGAGCACGCCGTGCACTGTGACCAGCAGAGGCCATTATTCATGTTTGCAGTAAACACTCGTAATCATATAATGTGATCTGTGTAGCATTATCTTGTACTAATCTTGGTTACCATTTCACCTTAGAATTTGATATCAAGTGGATATGCTACTTATAGTGTTGCACCTGTAAGTCATTTGTACATAGCAGCTGAGCTAGGCACAACCGCTATTAGGTAATGGCATAATCTTTATTCTCCCAGTATGATTCATTTTTCTCGATTCAACCACTATGCAAATGAGGTAGGTCATGTTCTGCATTTTTGATTGAATTTGTTGTTATTAGTAGCTAGAGAAATATGATAACTTGTAGGGCACTCATTGTGTGTTTCTGAGCATTTTTTTTGTTTTGGCTGTTGGTAGCTTTACTGTGAGAAAGAAAGCCTTACGGAGGACCAATTTGAGCAACTGAAGGCATTTATTGATATTGGTGATATCTTAGGTGCAAGTGGATCCATAAAGAAGACAGAGAAAGGTTCAGTAACTAAATATTTAATTTCTCTATGGCTTCACTGGTCAATATTCATCTCAATTTTAAAGCATATGATATCAATGAATTTCCTGAAGTATATTTCTTCAGTACTTTGCTCAGAGTTGCCAGTATTATTCTTATATGTCTGAGCAAACATTCAAACCTCAAGTGCTCCCCCTTTTTTTTCAGCATTATGCTTATAAACTTTAAATTTGTGGAGAAGAATTCGTTTTGTGTGGATTGAGTTCCTAGTATCACCGGCTGATTGTAAATTTAATTTGTATAGTGAAGCGTTAGAGCTAAGCGACCTGTTTCACTTAGCAGATAGAATAAGAAAAATGGCTAAATAACAGACTGCCCAATTAATCAACCTGGGCTTCTAGAGTCTAGGGCTATATCTGATTATAGGACTTGATTTCAGTGTTTAATCATATAAAGATACCATAATATTGATCCATTGCTTATCCTCATTTTGTTGTTTACCTATTGTCTACATTCTTGACATGTTGGATTTCACTGCAGGGGAACTATCTGTTTATATGAAAAATTTTGAGATCCTCACAAAATCCTTACTCCCACTACCCGACAAGTATCATGGTTTAACTGATGTGGACAAACGTTATCGTCAAAGGTTGGCTTTCACCTTGCTTCATCTACCTTCTAAGTCAGATTTTCTTCTATTGGTAACTAGTATCCATTTGATACTGTAATATATTTTATCAATGTACAAGGTTGACTAATGGACAAAAAAGATTGTCTTACCATCTTTATTTCTATTTCTTCAGTCCTGATTTAAACAATTGCAAGTTTTTTATGGAAAGTGGAATTTTCATCTGTGCCATTGTTGATCCATGACAGGTATGTTGACATGATCGCAAATCCTGAGGTTGCTGATGTATTCCGAACTAGAGCAAAGGTATTGGCTACATGGAGTGCTGAATTTGCATTCTGAAACTTGTGAACTAGATGGGAAATAAAAGCAAAAATGTTGTCTGTTTAATGATAGGCTATTAACTAGAACTATTATTATTATTATTTAATTTGGAAACTCCTATATCATTCAAATATTATGTGGCACAGGAACCGCATGTTTCTTTAGATGTTAAAGTGAGGTTATGGGATGGAGAAAGAAATTAATGTATATTTTGTAAGAACACATCCTTAGGTCCTCCCAGAATAGCTAATTCAGGAAAACTTCTTTTACGATTAACTTAGCTATTTACATTTTTGACAGGTGGTTTCTGAAATCCGCAAGACAATGGAATCATTTGGTTTCATTGAAGTTGAAACGCCAGTTCTACAGGTGTGTACTGAAATTCTCTGGGCTTAACTGATGCTGTTGTTTATTCTAATGGAAATTCTTAGAGGTGCAACTCTACTCTTTTGCAAGCCCCAATCAGAGTAATATACAGACCATAGGTACATATGCAGAAAAGTCCCTCTACTAGGTAGTAATAGCACAACTAGATATATACTTGGACATATTCATCCAGCAATGAAGTGCTGTCTCTTATACACATCTCGCAGAGAATATATAGAGGCCATGTGGCTGATACTGGTGAATGAGCTATATTGCTGGTCAAAGAGAGAGTCTTGTTTCAATCACAGTGTTAAGGTCCTGCGAAAGAAAACTGTCTGTGTCAGATCCAATAAATATATTGTGAATTGTTCCAAAGGTAGATTACTAACATTTTACTACTTAATACTCATTCTTGGAAATCCTAGATCAGATACATTCACCATTCAAGGCCCATTTCAGATACATTCACCATTCAAGGCCCATTTTTGGCAATCCTAGCTGAGTAAAATAACCACTTAAGCTAGTGGATTGATTACACACAGTTTCCTGAGATAAATCTAGTTAACGCAATGGTATTCAAACCTTTGTAGCCCAATTTTACATACGTATATGACCATAATGCTTGAATCATTAGTACTGTATTTTCTGATGTTCTTTTTACAACATTACACATCAAAATGGTAAAAACAGGGAGCAGCAGGTGGTGCTGAAGCTAGGCCTTTCATAACCCACCATAACTCACTTCAAAGAGATCTTTACTTGAGGATTGCAACAGAGCTGCATTTGAAAAGGATGTTGGTGAGGTTACAGTTCAGTTTTTGGTTCTTTAATTTAGTAGCTACATAGTTGATTCTCAAATCAGTCCACGACACTATCATTTTATGTGATACAATTTCTTTCCTGTACTTGATAAGCCTTACTAGGAAATGCTGCATGCAATATCCTCATAAATGTAGGGGAGAAAACAATGGTATTCTATTGATTTCAGTTTGATCTTAATTTAGCATGTTAACACAACTGTAAATCAATAAGATCTGTAGTTTTTCCAGATTAGCTACATGTGTCTCTTTACTGGTTGATATCAATATTTTTCCTAAAATACTAAAGTCACACAATTAGCGGCATATTATGTTTCTTCTTAGAGGAATTTATCACTTTGAGATCGGTGTCTCCCACCTTTTTAGCTGTTTTTAAGCATTTGATGGGTGCCAATGATACCATGCACTGGGCCTAGGGTCCACTCGAAGAGTTGTACAACTTTTCTGCCTCAGCACCTGTCGTTTTCTTCTTTTCAAGGTTATGAGTACCATTGACAAACTGTAGGTTGGAGGGCTTGAGAGGGTCTTTGAGATTGGAAGAATTTTCCGGAATGAAGGCATCTCTACTCGTCATAATCCTGAATTTACCACTATTGAGGTAGGAGTTAGTGGTAGGAGTTCATCCCCCCCTCCTCAATTAAAACACACACACCCCTCTTGAAATATGCCTGTAATTAATGGTTTATCTTTATCCCTGCGGCCCTGCCATTACATATTCTATGTTTCCTTGTTTGCAAACTAGATGTATGAAGCATATTCAGACTATGAAAGCATGATGAATATGGCTGAAGAAATTGTTACTCGATGTGCTATGGCTACTCATGGCAAGCTTAAGGTTGATTATCAGGTAATCAGTCTTTATCCTGACATTTATTTTAAGTTTATGTCACATGCTCTTTTTTGTTTAGAATTGTGTGGACATGCATGTTTTATCGCAGAAAAATCATATCATGATTTGTTACCTATATCCCAATTTGCTATATTAACTCGAATCGTGTTTTTGTGCAATTTCACCAATTTACTATCCAATATTCATTTCCTGACCTTGTAGTACAGATGTTGATGGAAACCAGGCACCAACACTCCCATTGACACTAAGATGCACAGCTATGTATTTCTTCCGTTATACCCATTAGTTAACATGGTCCTGTTTAATAAAACGCAGGGAACTGAAATTTCTCTCGAAAGACCATGGAGGAGGGAAACCATGCATTCTCTTGTCAAAGAAGCAACTGGAATTGACTTCAACAGCTTTGGCCAAGATGTTGAATCTGCTAAAATTGCTGCAAGTGGACTGCCAGGGATGAAAGTAGGAAGCAGTGAAAGTACTTCACTGCAATCCTGTTCATCTGTTGGACATGTTCTCAATGAGGTATCTTGAGGCTTTTTTTTGCACACTTTTTTGGTAATGACTCATCCCTTGGTTATTGAACAAGTGGGATTAGACAGCTTTCCTACAAATAAAAAGTCATTTTTTTATCTATCATAAACAGAACTTAGTAACTATTCTGTTAACCGTTGCCTTGCCATCAGTAGAATGCTGAAGCTGAGAACTGCAAGAGCTTGTCAGAGCTTGGCGAAGCTAAATGCCCACTTTTTTGAAAGATGAGATTTAAATTCTGTTTTTTATGGAAAACATTAGGAAGCATCCCACTATATGCGAAGCTGGTAAAAATATAAGTACACACAAGACAAATAAAGGGAACAAAGAATAAGAATTGGAGGGAACATACAAGACCTTTGGATGTGCACCAAACTCCATGGAGTCTGCCAGACAATATAGCTCTCAATCTCCTATTTTGTGGGTAGTTCCATCTTGACATTCTAGTTATTGGAACGAGAGGCAGTAATATGTTGAGTAAACATGCTATTAGTTAACTTGTGTCGCTCTTCTGTATTTAAGAATTATTTTGTCCTTACTTTCTTATAAATATGAATATGGTCTTGCAAATTTAATTATGGATATGGATGGCATGTTGAAAGCTTATCTAGAATATTTCTAATAATTTATGCATAAGGAGTTTACCGATGAATTTTACAGATTGTGTAGTTTAATGAATATGCACACCTAAGATTACTCTGAGAATTGTGCGTTCTTTGTTTGCCTTTCCTGTTAACTGTATCTAGTTCCATGCCTTGAAGTACAGATAGTAGCACTGAAATATTGCAGGAGTGCTTGGTCGTTGTTTAAGTAGCGTACTGTAATCAGACATAACGCCCCATCCTCAAAACCGCAAGATTTCAATGTATCTTAGTACTTTATATATCATGCTGTCAAAAGGTTCATTCATTAATTCTACGTCTAATGTCAGGTTTTTGAGACTTTTGTTGAATCTACTCTTGTACAACCAACATTTGTGCTTGACTACCCAGTTGAGATATCGCCATTGGCAAAACCACATCGGAGGTAAATAACTCCCCCTGTTTCGGTTTACATGGTACCCACATATTTTGAGGGTCAAATACTGTAAGGTTTATGCTTCTTAAACATTTTATTAGTTTAGTGACATAAATCTTACTGTTTGATCGTTCGAGAAAAAAAATCTTACTGTTTGATTCTTTATGACCATTGTTTGTGTTTATTGTCAATATAACATAAAAGAAATTAACAGTCAGTTCCATTTTGGGGCATTATAAAAAGTCAAAACACCGCTTATATCTAACTATTTCAATATGGAGGGGTATTTTTCTGGTTAAGCACTTTTTAGGGGCTTTCAAAGATATGCAACTCCATGAAAAAATATCTGATTAATGGAAAATTGTGTACACAAATACACAATAATGGCACTATGCATTTGCCCATTTGGACTCGTGTTGTATACACATTCATGGGCAAGCAATATATGGATAGCAAGAACAAGAAGTCGGCTTTAGATAGAGATAGACTTGGTTTGTTTAGATATTGGTTAGGAGAGTTGTTCGCATGAAGATTGTTAGGCTTGGTTTGTTAGAGATAGACTTGTAGATGAGTTGTAAGCTTATGGAATTGTAACTGCACAGACCCTATATATTGAGGGTGAGGTTGATCAGTAAGGAAGAAGTATAAATCTAAATAGCTCAGCCTCCATCGTGAGGGCGAGTTTGTTTATCTCTTGCACAGAGCTGGCCTACCTGTCTTCCAAATCCGACTCCCATATCATCTGGTATCAGAGATCCTTTTGATCCTGCGCTGTCAAATACCGTCAATCCCAGCTACCAACCCATACTTTTTTTTCACCGCTCTGTGCCGCATCTGACAATGTGAGACGCCAAGGATGATCTCAAGGTTCTCAGCGAGAAACTTGACAAGCTTCTGATGGTCGTCGAGGACAAGACGGCTGTCAAAGTTCTCAGGTCCTTGCCACATGGCACTGTAACATGAAGGTGTCCAGAAGACATTGCAGCGGCTGTGTGCCTTGTTCTACAACATTCATGCCAATATCCTGGTCCGTGATTTTTTTAACGAGAAAATCCTGGTCCTTGATTTTGTGCAGTTTGCCAGTGGAACGAGACAGAGCATCGTCACCCTGCGGAACTTCAACCTTTGGACGTGCCAAGTTGGGTTTGGGTGGAAATCGCCGTGGATTAGGGTTTTCCCAAAGTCGGAGGCAAGTCAGTGGTGTTGACCGTGGTGGATTACCATGTATGCACATTTCATTGCGTTGAGCCATACCTATGCCGCCGTCTCGATCACTCACATGTTCCTCGACAACATTGTTTGTCTTCATGTTGTACCTTTCTCAATTGTCAGTGACTGTGATCCAGTCTTCACCAGGCACAAGCGCCTTCTGGATTGACCTCTTCACTCTTACGGGCACCTCCTCAAACGGTCAATCTGAGGGTGCCAACAGGATTTTGGGTGTCTATTTGTGTTATCTTAACGGGGATTGATCCAGTAGCCCTTCGTGGGTTGCCGTGGTCAAAGTGTGCTGCAGCACGATTTCTATCAAACTTCTTTGCAAGCAACACCCTTCCAGGTGGCTTGGTCGATTTGGAACTCAGGTTGGCAACGGGGCGGGGCGGGGCCGGGGAGGCGACCCCCGCCCCCGCCCCGTTCCCCGAAATGCATTCCCCGCCCCGGCCCCGTTAAGCTTAACGGGGGAGAATTCTTCCCCGTCCCCGTCCCCGGTGGATCCCCGATCCCCGGTGGAGCCCCGCGGGGAATAAAACGAAGGTAAAAAAAACACTTCATGAGGATCATCTCAAGGCAAATATTCAAGATCTAGCAATTTAAGCACCAACATACAAGCAAGAACAAAATAACCACCAAAGAAACGGACAACAAAAATGAAAATAGACCAATAGCCCAGGCGTTCAACACTCTGAATCCTGAATCCACGTCTAGGCATCATCATCCATCAAGGCATACAAGTACGAAGTCACAAGTTACTAGCTATTACAAGAACTGATAGAAAGTACTCCGTAGCAAATAGTTTGGATAAGCTGCAACTCCAGTGTAGCATCTGGTGGCGACGGGGACGGGTGGCCTGCTGCCCTTCTGACTGCTGTCGCTGTGCGCTCGGCAAGCAGCAGTCAGTGGCTCTGCGCAGGCGGCCGCTGGCCAGGCAGCAAGCAGCAACGCACACGCGCTGGCGCGCTGCTGCCCTTGGATGGCGTCGGCGTCGGGGACTTGCCCGGTGAGCGACGGCGGCGTTGATGTGTGCCGTGTGCGGCTGCGCTGCGAGGGAGAAGAATGGGGATAAGATTGCTGCACAGTGAAGGTTGCGGTAGATATACTCCAGGTCTAGGGTTTACTAATTGGCTAATTGGGCCAAGAATTGGGCTGTCTTGGGCTCTTCGAATTAGACTAATTTCTGGAGCTGCTCCCTGCTACGGAGTACTTTCGGGGCCCCGCAGCTCCCCACGGGGTGAAATCGCTCCCCGCCCCCGCCCCGTATCAGTATCGGGGCCCCGCCCCGCTCCCCCCGCGGGGAGAATTTCTCCCCTGTCCCCGTCAGTAACGGGGCGGATCCCCGCGGATCCCCACCTCCGTCGGGGAAATTGCCAGCCTGATTTGGAACCATCGCAATAGGTGTGTCTTTGATGGAAGACAACCTGATGTAGGTAGTTTACTGGCAGCAGTAAGGGATGAACTCCATTTGTGGCTGCTGGCTGGGGCTAGAGGAGTGGCTCACATCCTAGCCCAGGTGGTATCAGGATAGGTTTGCCGGCCTGTTTTTCTTAGGGTCTGGTGGTCCTGTATATATTTGTTCAGTGTAATAGTTTTGGGGTGTGTTTTTGGTGAGTGTTCAGGGTTGTTTTTCCAGTATTTTATGCCGGAAAACAAACCCTTGTACTGGTCCTGGGTGATTTCACCCGTAATTCTTCTTAATATACAGATACGCAGCTCTCCTGCGTGTTCGAGAAAAAACACCCTTCCAGGTGGTTTACAGGTGTGACCCTAGTTCTCTGAAGATTTGTCCAAGGTGCCAGCAGGGGATAAACATCTAGTGGATCGTGGCACCTTTTTGGCTGAGATATGAGATCGCCTTCTTCATGCTTCAGGTTGAAGCTCGTGTGGGTTCTGTGGCATACAGGTTGGCACTGCCAGCTAAGGCCCAGATTCACAATGTCTTTCATGTGGTGTTTCTCAATAATTTTGTGAGCTCCAGTTCAGCTGCTGGTGCTGTAGTGTGGAAGAGTTCTGCTTGAGTCTGCAAGGGTCATTCGTGCTTATCTTAGTCGTGGAGTGTGGGAAGTCTCGGTACAATATATGCGCAGGACGGAGCCGGCTTGGGATAGAGATAAGAGTTAGTTGGTTTGCTTAGATATTGTTTAGGAGAGTTGTTCTCTTGAAGATTGTTAGGCTTGGTTTCTAGACTGACTTGGGATGAGTTGTAAGCTTAAGGAATTGTAACTGCACAGACCCTATATATTGAGGGTGAGGTTGATCAGGAAAAGTAAACAAGTATAAACCCTAATAGCTCAGAGCCTGCATTATGAGGGTGAGTTTGTTTTTTTCGGAAACGTATGAGAGCTGGGCATCGTTATATCAAGAAGTGGTTTGGGTTTTAAGAACCCAATTACAACCACACCACTAGGGCCTACACACCACACACTGACACACACACACACACACAAAACACTTAGATAACACTACACCACAGCTATATCTTTCTAACACATGCACCCGTGATAGGAGGAGGGTTAGTTTGTTTATCTCTTGTGCTGAATTAGCCTACCTGTCTTCCAAATGCAACTCCCATATCAGTATATCACATCAGCAGTTTGGCACCTGTTTGCGCTCATCATTCTAGAAATGGTTGATGCTTTTGCAATCTGTGCTAAAGGCCAGATCATTAATAGGTTATCTACTCATATAACTTTAAATACTCTTTTTGAACACGTGCACAGTTCCAGATTATATAATGTTCTTTACTGGATGCTAGTGACCTTTTGGTACAAATTAATTGCATTATTTATTTTTGTTATCTGGATATATAGTTTGTATGTATCATAGTTTGTTTCTTTTGCTGTAGTTATGCTGGCCTTACTGAGCGATTCGAACTTTTTATATGTGGTCGTGAGATTGGCAATGCATTTTCTGAGCTCACAGACCCAATTGATCAGGTAAGAATGTGCCACTTCCTTACTGCATACCTAAGTGCCATCTTTTTTACATTTGAAGTATTCTGTGTGAAGTTTGGTAAGGACATTGAAAAGAAGTTTGTGTGTTCTGTGATCATATGCAAATATTTGTAATTTATTTGCAGTTGACAAGCTGTAAAACTACATGTGGTATGGAATGGTCTAGTAGTATGAAATATTTCTTTTTTATTTTGCTTCAAAACCTCTTTGTCCCACTGACCTGTGACCTAGCTTGGGTCCATGTGCAAGACCCCCAAAACCTTGGGTTAAACTAAAACTAGCTGAAACTCAGAATACCTACTCTGCAACAAACAGCTACTTCGTGGGCATTGCACAGCTTGTTATTGCTATTAATGTGGACCCATACTTGAAATGGTTGTAAACTAGACAGCAAGGCCAAATCAAGATGTCTTATTAACTTCCAACAGTCTGCCCGTGAAGTACCACCTTACAGTTTAAAATAGACATCAAATTTCCCCGGCAAAAGCACTTTCCTGGAAATTGGGAGAGAACAAAAAAAGATACAATTCAGTCCCCGAGTGTAGGACGTTTTAGATGATCATTAAGATAGCTGAAAATCACACACATGCTTTTTATCTCCATATCTTCAATTCTATCTCAAGTTATCATCATTTTATAAATCATTTTAGTTTCAATGGAGTAGCACCTTTTCTTTTATTGCAGAGGCGCCGTTTTGAAAATCAAATAAAACAGCACAATGCTAAACGTGCTGCAAGGGATAAGGTCAAATCTACTGAGGATCAAGGAGATGAGGATGATTATTCCTATAAAGTTTGTTTAGATGAAGATTTCTTAACTTCTTTAGAATATGGAATGCCACCAGCCTCAGGAATGGTATGGCTCATTAACTGCTTGCAGATAGTGTGTTATAGTGATTTCTAATTTACTATTCTTAGAACTATTCACTTAATTATTTATCAAGAGCATGTTGCTTGTGTAACTAACTTTTTTTTGGGACTATACCTCCTTAGGGTCTGGGTATCGACCGGTTAGTAATGCTTTTGACGCAGCTCCCCACGGGGTGAAATCGCTCCCCGCCCCCGCCCCGTATCAGTATCGGGGCCCCGCCCCGCTCCCCCCGCGGGGAGAATTTCTCCCCTGTCCCCGTCAGTAACGGGGCGGATCCCCGCGGATCCCCACCTCCGTCGGGGAAATTGCCAGCCTGATTTGGAACCATCGCAATAGGTGTGTCTTTGATGGAAGACAACCTGATGTAGGTAGTTTACTGGCAGCAGTAAGGGATGAACTCCATTTGTGGCTGCTGGCTGGGGCTAGAGGAGTGGCTCACATCCTAGCCCAGGTGGTATCAGGATAGGTTTGCCGGCCTGTTTTTCTTAGGGTCTGGTGGTCCTGTATATATTTGTTCAGTGTAATAGTTTTGGGGTGTGTTTTTGGTGAGTGTTCAGGGTTGTTTTTCCAGTATTTTATGCCGGAAAACAAACCCTTGTACTGGTCCTGGGTGATTTCACCCGTAATTCTTCTTAATATACAGATACGCAGCTCTCCTGCGTGTTCGAGAAAAAACACCCTTCCAGGTGGTTTACAGGTGTGACCCTAGTTCTCTGAAGATTTGTCCAAGGTGCCAGCAGGGGATAAACATCTAGTGGATCGTGGCACCTTTTTGGCTGAGATATGAGATCGCCTTCTTCATGCTCAGGATGTCATGAAATGCCAATATGGTGGCTTTCATCTGGACGTTGAGTTCGACGTCTGAGATTGGGTATAGCTGCGTTTTCACCATCACTAAGATGCTGCTGTTACTCACAAGGTGGCGTGCAACTTGGCACCGAGGTTCTACGGTGCGTTTCAGGTTGAAGTTCGTGTGGGTTCTGCGGCATACAGGTTGGCATTGCCAGCTAAGGCCCAGATTCACATTGTCTTTCATGTGGTGTTTCTCAATAATTTTGTGTGCTCCCCTCTAGTCGCACCAGTTCAGCTGCTGGTGCTCAAGCGTGGAAGAGTTCTACTTGAGCCTGCAAGGATCTTCGTGCTTACCTTAGTTGTTGAGTGTGAAGTCTCAGAACAATATATGTGCAGGAAGGAGCCGGCTTGAGATAGAGATAAAGTTTAGTTGGTTTGCTTAGATATTGTTTGGGAGAGTTGTTCACTTGAAGATTGTTAGGCTTGGTTTCTAGATAGACTTGGGATGAGTTGTAAGCTTATGGAATTGTACCCTGCACAGACTCTATATATTGAGGGTGAGGAAAAGTAAACAAGTGTAAACCCTAATAGCCCAGAGACTGCATCACAAGGGTGAGTTTGTTTTTTCTCAAAAAACGTAGGAGAGCTGGGCATTGTTATATCAAGAAGAGGTTTGGGTGTAAGAACCCAACTATAACCACACCACTAGGGCCTACACACCACACAGCACACATTGACACACACACACACACACAGATAACTCTACACCACAGCTATATCTTTCTAACACATGCACCCGTGATAGGAGGAGGGTTAGTTTGTTTATCTCTTGTGCCGAATTAGCCTACCTGTTTTCCAAATGCAACTCCCATATCAGTATATCACATCAGCAGTTCGGCACATGTTTGTGCTCATCATTCTAGAAATGGTTGATGCTTTTGCAATCTGTGCTAAAGGCCAGATCATTAATAGGTTATCTACTCATGTAACTTTAAATACTCATTTTTTTAACACGCGTACAGTTCCAGATTATATAATGTTCTTTACTGGATGCTAGTGACCTTTTGGTACAAATTAATTGCATTATTTATTTTTGTTATCTGGATATATAGTTTGTATGTATCATAGTTTGTTTCTTTTGCTGTAGTTATGCTGGCCTTACTGAGCGATTCGAACTTTTTATATGTGGTCGTGAGATTGGCAATGCATTTTCTGAGCTCACAGACCCAATTGATCAGGTAAGAATGTGCCACTTCCTTACTGCATACCTAAGTGCCATCTTTTTTACATTTGAAGTATTCTTTGTGAAGTTCGTTAAGGACATCGAAAAGAAGTTTGTGTTCTGCGATCGTATGCAAATATTTGTAATTTATTTTCAGTTGACAAGCTGTAAAACTACACGTGGTATGGAATGGTCTAGTAGTATGGAACTTTTTTTTTTGCTTCAAAACCTCTGTCCCACTGACCTGTGACCTAGCTTGGGTCCATGTGCAAGAACCCCAAAACCTAGGGTTAAACTAAAACTAGCTGAAACTCAGAATACCTACTCTGCAACAAACAGTTACTTCATGGGCATTGCACAGCTTGTTATTGCTATTAATGTGGACCCATACTTGAAATGGTTGTAAACTAGACAGCAAGGCCAAATCAAGATGTCTTATTAACTTCCAACAGTCTGCCTGTGAAGTACCACCTTACAGCTTAAAGTAGACATCAAACTTCCCTGGCAAAAGCACCTTCCCGGAAATTGGGGAGAGAACATAAAAAAATACAATTCAGTCCCTGAATGATAGGACGTTTTTATGATCATTAAGATAGCTGAAAATCACTTTTTAGCTCCATATCTTCAATTCTATCTCAAGTTATCATCATTTTATAAATTATTTTAGTTTCAATGGAGTAGGCAGTGGTTAGCATGCTGAGCCCACTGGAGTGCTTTGCATTATTCATCACATTTTTATGTTTGTTCCGGTGCGTTATTGCCTTTCCTGTCTTGAAGATTCAGCAGTAGATCCTTCATTTGAGGTAAGAAGAGATACACTGTTGGTAAGAGAGGTGTGGTTGTCAAAGCAATCATTGGCAGGCTTCCTTTTTGCGTTTGTTTTATTCAAGCAGATTTTACATTTGTTAACTTTATAGCTGATAGATATGGCCATTGATTTATTGATAAATCATGATGTACTACAGTTGAGTGTCAGACGATATTTATAGCAAAAACAGCTGATAGATGTGTCAACACTTGTATCAATAATGGATTCCGCATGTTTCGTGGGATGCAATCAATGTGATGCAAAACAGCAGGAAACCCTGACTCACCAATGCATAATACCTTGAATCATCATTTATTAATAAATTATTTGATATATGTACTCTTGAATGTATTGCTTAATATCTGATTCCTAATGATGCAGTGCCGTGTGATTCTAGATTCAGAGTGCCTGTACAATGTGGTCCATGTTTGATCTAAAATTTCAGCTTAATTTATTGGAGCAGTTGCTTGCACCAAGTCATTCCTGCTTCGATCTTTTTTTAATGTTTTAACCCTTACATTGGCTATGTGGCTATGATACATTATCTGCATTATACCTGGCCCATCCCTCTCAGAATCGAGCGTGTTATTTCCAGTGGCTTCAACCTCCTGCTGCAGATGGGTGTAAAAGGATAGATACTGTGAGTCTGTGACGCCACTAATTTGAATAATTTTTGATAATTCTGCTACTGTAAAGCACAATTTGCATTGAAGGCATACAATGTCCCCGCTTTGTTTCCCCCACTGCACACGCTTGCTTGGTTTTCTGATTTCGGGCGAGCTGGGTTGGTTTTTATCATGTGGTCGTGGATTACTTCTACTCAGTATTGGTGAGCTATCTGCGATATGGACAGAGAAAGGTGCAAAGTTTTAGCAGCCAATAACATCGTAATCTGGACAATAACTTCCAAGTTTTTCATGAAGTAGATGATGAGGTGGAACATAAGAGGAGAACACATACAATGAAGAGTTGAAGACTTGAAGAGGGTGTGACAAGGAGCAAGGCAAGGAAGCGGAGCCATCTCTGCTGCGTTCCTCTACCATGCTGGCATGCTCGTGACTGACTACTCTACTAGCAAGAGGGCCGTCACTCCACTAAAACCCGTAGCCAGGACGTACAACAAGGCGACTACGCACATCATCCTGCTGGACCCTGCTGGACCATCTGCGTTGAAAATAAAGAAGAATCCAAATAAGGGAGTCTAAAACGTATAGTGACTATTGGTAGCACAGGACCTGTGGGCAGGATTAGTACTCCGTTTTAAAATACATGGCAGTTAGGACACCGACCTTATTAACCATCAATTTTTTTAAAATAAAGTAAAGATATTAAATATTATGAGAATAATTTTTGACAGTGATTTTGATAAAAAGTTTATGTCATGAATGTAAGAAAGTACTTATACATTGATGTTTAAAGTTAAAAAAAAGTTTGACCAGAAGAAATCCTAAAACTACATCCTAAAACTCTGAACCACTAGATTCTAATCATCAATGAACGGTTCACAGAACCTGCAAGCACTTCGATGTAATCTCTTGTGTATGTACTGAATAGCGTTCTATCTTTTTTTTCTTTGTAAAAAACGAGGGATGAGCGAATCATTTTTCAGCAACATTGTTTCGTTCTACACGGAAATCTGATTCGGAGTAGGTGCTGTTAACCTTTCAAATAAAGTTTCCAAGTATTTCTTTAACCCTACGTGACCACTAAACGGCATATTTAAAGTCTGTTCCGACCTCACATCCGCATGTGCAAGACCCCCAAAACCTTGGGTTAAACTAAAACTAGCTGAAACTCAGAATACCTACTCTGCAACAAACAGTTACTTCATGGGCATTGCACAGCTTGTTATTGCTATTAATGCGGACCCGCACTTGAAATGTTTGTAAACTAAACAGCAAGGCCAATCAAGATGTCTTATTAACTTCCAACAGTCTGCCCGTGAAGTACCACCTTACAGCTTAAAATAGACATCAAATTTCCCCGGCAAAGCACTTTCCTGGAAATTGGGGAGAGAACAAAAAAAGATACAATTCAGTCCCTGAGTGATAGGACGTTTTTGATGATAATTAAGATAGCTGAAAATCACACACATGCTTTTTAGCTCCATATCTTCAATTCTATCTCAAGTTATCATCATTTTATAGGTGCTTTTGCAGTTTGTCATGGTGTCTAGCTAGTGTGCAAAAGTCGGCAGTGGTTAGCATGCTGAGCCCACTGGAGTGCTTTGCATTATTCATCACATTTTTATGTTTGTTCCGGTGCGAGAGCAATATTCTTATGTGTGCTGGTGACCTAAGCGTGCCCTGATGAACTAGTTTTTCATCATTTAGGAAAAACAAACTACCGAAAGGTACAAACCTATTGAAAAGGTTATAGTGCAAATCTATTATGCTATACTCCCTCTCTCCAAAAAAAAAATCATTCTAGGATCCAAATTTTATCCCAAAAACAAGTCACTTTACTTTATTTAGTATATACGCCGTATGTCTTGTGCATGCATCAATTAATTAGTGACAAATATGGCTAATAAATAAGAACAATTAAAATCATTTTTATTTTCTTATTAATTTATCATAAAATTTTTAAAATAACTTATTTTTTGAGACAGAGCGAGTATATATTTTTCATTTAGTCCGGTTGTAAGTTGAATTGATTACAATTTATTTCCTATATATTTGACACAGCTAAGAACCTATAGTAACAGAATTTCTTCGGTCAGATTTTGGTTCTCACTGCCATTCTCACCTTTTTTTTACCATCCCCTATTCTATATATTATCAGTTCAGGTCCCACCTATATAAACGGTTGCGAGCCGACCATAAATTTTTCTGTAGTAGTGATGTGAATTATGTTTGCGGCATGCGCATATCATTAAAACTTTCCATTATAGACTCCACACAACTGTCTAACTATGTGTCATTTGAACGTAAGGGCAGGTACATTGCTACACGTAAGTGGTCTCATAGGTCGTCTCATGCAGGGCCATATAGGATTTTTGATGATGTGGAGGAGAGAGAGCGAGGTGAGAGAATGAGGCCGCCTAATGGGCTAAATTTTAGAACTATGAGACAACTCACGTACCATTGTACGAGTTTTGTTGCCATGCAACCAATCATATTTTTTTTTTGTTTTTCCATAAATTAAGAGATTTTGTATTGCTACGAGACAACTAAAACAACAACATATTGTACAGGCTGTCTGATAAGTCGTTTGAAGATTACGTGTCGCTGCATGAGACCTACTATTAGACGACACCAATGTACTTGCCCTAATATTCGTTCCATTAATAATGTACTTATAGAACTCAATATATTTGTTTCCTAAGAGAGTTTGGCCAGAGTTCATGGTGTCGTTTATTTTGAACGGTAAGAATCGTACCTCGCTTTAGATATTTCTTATTTTCTATGTAAAAACTATTAAATATTACCCTCGCTGAAATGTCTGACATCTAAATGCCTTTCCTTGTTCTAATAGAGATTGACAGAACAATTGCACGCAACTATCGCGGACCATGGAAACCAAAACATCTCATTATTACTGGCAATGCTGGCAGTGTGTTTACATATCTTTATTAGCATATGCTGCGCGTGCAGTGGACATATAATAGAAGTTGTAATATCTCAGGAGTACGTACAGATCGAGTACAGACGAGTTCCCCCTACGTCTGTCTAGCTTAATCTTCCAATCTTTATTTAAGGGAGGACTACGAGCGATTTGATCAGCCGTGTGCCCTAAGAAGTTTGTGGCTCCTGTCACGGTTGTTACTGAGATGCTTTTGAAGGTAGGTAACTATATTGTCGAACGCTATTGCTCCTTTAAAGCTAAGCAACATGGATGTGCCACTCGACAGATAAAGCTTCTTATCTCTTGAGCTTGCTTCTGTCTCGATGAATGTGACCCATGACGTACTGGCTGGCCTCCACAATTTGAATTCTTCGTATCCATGGAGGAAGTGTTTAGCTAGCAGCACTGTTTATTTAATCTTGTGTTAGACAGATGTGTACTGTACCCTGCTTTTCTGATGGGCCTGAGCACGTACTGCTTAACGTGAATCCTAATTCGAGTGATAGAGAATTCCCCTGTATATATGCTATGCTGCTTTGCGTTTGAATTATTGGTTGTCGATCAATGTAAAGTTGAGCTCATTTTATTTGGATGAAATATAAGGACATTCATTGAAAGCACACGATCGATCGATGTACATTATAGTGATCGATTTTAGTGATCTTACGAATCTCAGTACTACACAGCAGTGACATGCATGGGATCAGCAGTGGCGGCTGCAGTCAGGATCACAGACCAAAAGTTGATATCGACTAGCCGATGAGCGGGGTTTATCTTGACATGACACCACTTTTCGTTGCATCCTAAAGGCATTTAGGCCCTTTTGTCATGCCTACCGAAATGGACGAGAGTTTTTCCGAGCTAGCGTAACAGATTGTAGCTAGGCAGCTGCAACAAAATCATCACCTACAAACTGTTGTTGGCACGTCCGATCCAATGCCCTGCTGCACACCCGACCAAACGGCCCCACACACACCACCGTGCACACTGTCAGCATATATAACATATATATTATATTTCCCACCCACCAGCTGCCACTCTCTCTTCTCGCCTTCTTGGTCCCCGCCAGCTGCATCCATCTTTGTATCTGCATGCCTGCGCGCCCCGGCCGCCTAGCTCCTCTAATTGCGCCATGGCTTCCTCTGCCTGAACAGGGTAGCTGCTGCACCACCACCACCACCAGGGCATCTGGGATCATATCCATGGGGGCCATGTTCGCCAACTTGCTAAAGACGACGTACCAGCTGCAGCAGAGCGACAAGCAGCAGCAGCAGCAGCCGCATTTCTCGCTTCCCAGGAGGCAGGTCGTGACCTACGCCCTCTACGCGCTCATCGCTGTCGCCCTCGTCTACCTCTTCGTCGACCCAGCAGCTCCTTCATCGCCCGCTGCTGCCAATCCATCATCTTCATCAGTGGCGCCGCCGTGGATACAGGAGCAGGAGGATCTGCCGCCGCCGTCGTCTCCACCTCCGACGACGACCGCATTGCCGCCGTGCGACCACTCCGACGGCGAGTGGGTGCCGGACCCGCGGCCGCCGCCGTACAACGGCACGACCTGCCACGCCATAAAGGACGGCCGGAGCTGCACGGCGAACGGGCAGACGGACACCGGCTACGTGCACTGGCGGTGGCGACCGCGGCGGTGCGACCTCCCGGCCTTCTCGCCGGAGCTGTTCCTCCGCTGGCTCCGCAACCGGCACGTGGCCTTCGTCGGCGACTCCCTGGCCCGGAACCAGGCCGAGTCCCTCGTCTGCCTGCTCTCCTCCCGGTCCCCGGCGGCGCTCGTCCCCGGCACCGGCGGCGACGGCGGCAGGTTCCGGCGGTGGGTGTTCCGCGAGCACAACGCCACCGTCTCCACCTTCTGGTCGCCGTTCCTGGTGAAGGGCGCCGAGAAGTCTTCGGAGCACGACGGCGGCGCGCCGTACAACCGGGCTTTCCTGGACGCGTTCGACGAGCGGTGGATGTCGGAGCTCGGCGCCGTCGACGCCGCCGTGCTGTCCGCCGGCCACTGGTTCAAGATCCCCAGCGTCTACTACCACCACCGCGACGGCGGCGCCGCCGTCGTCGGTTGCCACGGCTGCGCAGCGGCGGGGATCGACGGCAACCACACGACGGAGACCAGCTTCCTCGCCGCGTTCAGGGACGCCGTCGGGCGGACGCTCGCCGAGGTCGCCCGGCGGCACGACGGCGGGAGGGAGAAGGTGGTGGCGGTGGCGACGTTCTCGCCGTCGCACTTCGAGGGGGACTGGAGCAAGGGCGCGCCGTGCCCTAAGAAGCGGCCGTACAGGAGCGGGGAGAAGGAGCTCGGGCGCACGGAGGCGGAGATGAGGAGGATCGTCGTGGAGGCGGTGGAGGCAGCGGCGGCGGCATCGTCGTCAACGCTGCGGTTCGCGACGTTGGACGTGACGACGCTGGCGGACATGAGGCCGGACGGGCACCCGGGGCCATACATGAGGAAGAACCCGTTCGCCGGCGGCGGCGGCGACGGGCCGGTGCAGAACGACTGCTTGCACTGGTGCATGCCGGGGCCCGTGGACACGTTTAACCAGATACTGCTCCAGACAATCCTGCACTGATGATGATCAACACGTATGTGTTTGCTCCATCTTGTTGTGCGCATGCAGTTCATGTCAGCGCGCGATCTGCATGGGAAATCGATGTGGATCGTGTACGTAAGTGCAAGCGCAGTACATACAAAGTTTGTAATCTGCTATGTGGGAAAGTTTTGTTTTCAAATTACAAATTTACAATACAACTGTGTGCAAACGTTTTTTTCTAAATGTTTAGATTAGACGTAAGAGAGGAGTCCTGCTAGAGATTCCTGATCTGTGTATAATAGGCTAGCAGCCCTTAATTACAAGTCCACGCATGTCCACCAAACACTATTGGATATGCTCTGGAGGCGCTCTATGGTGCAAAGTTAGACCTTAAACAGTCTCCCTAGCGCCCAGACGTCCGACGCCCATCCAAAAATCGGACGGGTGATGTGGCACAATCTGGGCCAAGCGTTTCTTCTCAACGGTACTGTAACAATTAAAACTCTCACCGCAACATGGGTACTATGCGGCATGCAACGTGTAATTTTTTTTGCAACATTCGAGAATAACGCATGCAACATTATAGAACAATACTGGTAACATGAAAAATTATCGGTTGCAACATCGGAAACACGTATAGAAACACACACCGTCGCATATCATCCCGTTGCTACGGGAGTTGAGTAATAAATCCTGCCGCAACATCAGAGCATGTTTCATGAAACATCCAGTTCCAATCGGAATTCATACGAAACATCCAATCAAACTTCGTGCAACATCAAGACAAGGCTATTGCAACATCAAAAGCAACATTAAAAAAATCATTGCAACCAATGCAACATCTGAGATCTATTTTTACAATATTCACATCAAACAGTTGCAACATTCTTTTGGATCATCCGAAACACGTGAAACATGCTGTTGCAACATGGAGCCAAACCCTAGAACATCCCAGATCTAATTATATCATCCAGTTGCTACGGGAGTTGAGTAAAAAATCCCGCCGCAACATCAGAGCATGTTCATCCGATTCAAATGAAACATCCAATCAGAATTCATACGGAACATCCAATCAAACTTCGTGCAACATCAAGACAAGGCTATTGCAACATCAAAATTATGCAACTGCAACATTGAAAAAATCATTGCAACCAATGCAACATTCCAGATCTATTTTTGCAATTCACATCAAAACAGTTGCAACATTCTTCTGGAACATCCGAAACACGTGAAACATGTTGCAACATGGAGCGAAACCCTAAAACATTCCAGATCTACTTTTGCAACATTCACATCAAATAATTATAACATTCTTCTGGAACATCCGAAGCACGTGAAACATGCTCTTGCAACATGCAGCGAATCCCTAGCAGAAAAATGAGAACTGGAGGAGGAGGATGGCGAGCAGGTGGTGCTGGCGCGAAGGAGATGGCCACCAGTGGCGGCGGCGCCCGCGGAGGATGGCCGGTGCGCCACCTTCTCCCCTACCTCGCGCACGCATCATCCATGATGCGGCGGCGGAGCTCCGCGTGCTCGCCGATGACGGATCCGCCATATCCATGACCGGCTCGACCGACGGCAGCAGGAGAAGCTGGGTGCGGTGGCTATGGCGGCCCACTCCCTCTTCCTCCTCGGGCGGGCATGGTGGCGTCGGCCTTCAATTCTCCGCCTCCGCCCTCCGCTGCCACTCCCTCCACTCTTTATGGCCGCCCCTGCCTCGTGCGGCGCCAGCACGCAAGGAACAGCGGGGCTGCAGCGGCGGCGTGGGGATAACCCGGAAGTAGGAGCGGGCGCGGGTGCGGAGGAGTGTGATGGGGAGGCGTGCGAGAGAACGAGGAATGGCGGCGGCGGCTCATAGAAACGAGACACGAGGAACGGAAGACGGAACAACACGGTAGAAGCGGAATGGACGCGTCACGAGCATTATTACCAATGGAGAAGTCGCTGGAAAACGAGAACGTGGCAGCTGGCCGGCGTCCGATAGTTTTATGGCATCGGACGTCTTGATTATAGCATTACCGGACCTTAAAAGTCCATATTCATGTCGTTTTTGACCCGTCCTCATCAGTTTTCCTCAATGGGATGGGGCGCAGTTTTTCTCCAAGTCCTACATGCTCTCTCGATCAGATCGAGAATCCTTTGTCTCGTTCTTTACTTTTTCATGAATCTTAGAGGACATCCGACAAACACAGGAGTTGGGTGGAGACGAAATAACTTTCACTCAATGATCGCATGCATGTCGTTGTCAAGGAATGGTAACTCCCAAAAAAAAATTATTCGGATACGGGGATATATATCTCCAGCAAATGATTGCACTATAATTCCAATATGTGGAATAGGCATCATATTGATCATCGCATGTTGTTGTTGTTGTTGTTAAAGGGGCTGGTAGAGCTACATCTGATTCCGATTCTCTAGCTACGGGAGCTGATTCTCTGAAAGAAGTGATTATATGGCAGAAAATGTATTTGATTCTCTATCATGAACTCCGAGAAGCTACTTTTTCCAGCTCCGAGCCTCTTAGTTCATTTTAGAGAATCACTTCACAGAATCCGCAGAGAATCACTTCTCTCTAAAAAACTGTTTGGCAGAGCGTCTCCTACATTCATAAGAGAATCAACTCTGAAAGCTCAGCCGAACAGGGACAAAGTTACTTCACAAATCACAAAGGCTATGGCACCAGGCAAATGCAAGCTCTTTTATTTGTTGGCTGGTGCTGCGCGATTGTTTTGCCGGACAGTAGATCGACTGAGAGTTGGTATTATTACTTCAGGATCATGCTGATTGGCTGATTGCACTCTATGTGTGTTTACAGTAATTGGAGACGACAGACTGAGCAGGGACTCAGGGAGGTTTGGTATTGCTTGTTGCGCCCTGTCTGTCTGAAGGAGTTGTCACCGGCCAGCTGCTGATGACGCTCTCTTTCGTCCGATCGACTGGTGGGTAAGATTTTAAGGAAAGCGTTTGACTCTTTCGTGTCATCCTCACCTTGTCTGTGCATGCTTTGGAAGAAGAGAAATGATTGGGTCTTTGGTAGGCTATCCTCCTCTGCAGCTTCCCTGGTGCAGCAGGTTGTCTTGCACCTCTGACCGATATGTTGCGGACAATTCGCAGCTCACTTTCTGTAAGATACGAAACAGTAGATCCTAGGACTACCCTACCCGAGCGGCTATGTCCACATCAGAAGCTTCTAAATTTTTGTGCTCAAGCAGATCAGGCACCCCCAGCTTCATTGACGCTAGCCTGCTTTGGTAATATAATGGTATTACCAGGTTTTCTGATGTTCAAATGATCTACATATTCAAATTGTATTTTACATTAAAGTACGGAAAAGGTGGTCTCGTAATAAAACGACTGGAAACAAAAAAGGGTCAAACAATAGAGGACACAGCATTCAACGCTCTCAAGTAAAAAACGAGCATATCTAGCATGCCTTAATATGGAAGTGCAAAAACCAAAGTAATGCGTACGTCAAGAATCCAGAATAGCATTAGCTGGTGTACAGAAGACTGCAGCTCTGCAGGATGCTCAAGGACAATGACCTCAAGCTGCTTCAATAACCAGTGAACATGACATTTTCACCAAGCAAAGGAAGAAACTCTTGAGGTGAAACATGATTTCTAGTCTCCAGACAAGCATCGAAGGCAGTGGCACTCAAAACCGAACCCGTCAGTAAGAATCTTCTGCCGAGCATTGACATCCATGCTAGTATCGATGTAGCAGATGCGCAGCTCTTCTCCTGTAACAGATGCAGCATTAACAATTTTATTGGCAATGGTGCCTTTTTCTTTTTTACTGTGTGCAAGGGTTGCCATTGTGTGTATAGATATCACAGCATTTCTCCATACCTTCTTCAATGTCACGGAGGGCCTTCAATTTAGCATCCACGTTGTCCAGCCAAACTATATGAGTATTCGGATCTGAAAGTCAATACAAAAAAGGTAATTGTTTGGATATCCAATTTAGAAGGAAAAACGGGTTTAAGAGGAAAGATATAGTTAAAGCAAGTTTGCACGTGCAAAGTGTTGCTGAAACTGCAGAATAAATAGTGTTCATCCGTTCTATACCACAATATGTTTGGTATGCAATTAGGGACATACTCCAATGGTAGGGCTCTCCCATGCATCTATCTGACTTCGGTAGCAAATTCTCTGATCAGGTGGAATCCAAGAAAAATAGAGCTATGATCTTGTTGGGTGTTTTCTGCACACTTTGGCTCACCAGTCACCACAAAGGAGCTGGTGTTCCAAAACAAAGTTATTTCCTCTCCTTATGCTTCTGTTTGCAGGGTTTTATCATTTATGCAGAAATGGAGGGCATTGGGGAAGCATGAAGACCAATGCTAAATGGATTCGTTAATAGAGAAAATCGCAAAGAAGCTTGATGATACAATGCGAGGCCCACCAGTCAAGGCTGGAGTTATTGCACTATCTAAGGCTAGAAGTATAGCTAGGCCTTACCCCTTATTTTTATACTCGAACTGAGTGATTGTATTTACGGATTCTGTGTTACCAAAACAAGGATCTTTTTGAGAAAAGGTCGTTCCAGGCAGGAGACATAGTTTGATAGATGATAAGATTTTGGTTGATAGATGATAAGAGCATCTCCATTGCTAAATTTTTAGGTCTAGGAAAGAGAAGATTTCTAGGAAGTTTTTGTGCTTCTCTCCAACAGCATACCTAAAACAGAACACCTCTAAAGTTTTCTAGAAGAACCAGTTTAATACATGGTCAAAGATGGTAACTCCAGCAAACTATTAAAAAGCAGGGCCACTACCTTTGATCTTGGAAGGAAAAACGGGTTAGATTCAGCAGCTTCAAAATTTCTTCCACTCGACGAAACATTGTCCTTATATTTTCACCATCGTATTACCCATATACATAAAAACTAAAATACTAAATAAAATGTCCTTACACTGATAATAGTTTAGCAAAGACATCTGCTATTGGATGCAATAAACCACTAATGTAGTATTGAGAAGTTAAGTAGTACAGCCAACAAGCACTGTACCACAAAAATAGGGCAGTGGCAAATCCTCAAATTTTGTTAGGCAGCCTATCAACCGAATCGCTGTTAGCAAAACGAAATCTTAATAATCAAGACAATATATATGAGTATGTGAAGAGCATACCACAATCATGATTATAGAATGAGGGAAGCATATAAACTGCATTGCCAACAGATGCATCACATGACACGGAGGCTGCTGCTGAGGATAGAAGATCCTCATATGAGCTTGCAACCAATTCAATGCGAAATGCATTTATACGTATCCTTGCCAATATATTGATGTACCACTCTTTGGTCAAAACTAAATTTGTCAAGGATAACAGGGAAAACCAAATTTGAACAGTATTGACACAAGAATCGTACGGAGAAAATCAAAATTTCTCTATATTTGGTTGCAAACATGCATGGAACTAGAGATGGGAGTCAAATAGGATTTTAAGGATAGAGGTTGTGACTCCTTCCTGAAACCCAGCTTTCCTAAAAGTGGACTCCAACAACTCGAATTCCTCCTCCATCTGTAATGTTCCATTGCTTCAATACGCATACAACCAAATAACAATGTGGATTAAGAACCAATTGAATTTATGAGATTATGGTGCAATGGAGATTATCAAACGAAGCAGTAGGGGTGGCTGGAAGGTAAGCAGCCACTACCTCGATGAGTATTCCCTGGTGTAATCGGGCTGGCTGAAGTATGTTAAGACAGTCTGCATTAGAAGCTCCTGATATTACCATGCAAGCAAGCCGCTTGGCCATGTATGGGTATTTCAGACCACGTGAACTTCAGAACAAAGAAAAATACAAAATGAAGAAGTCATGAGATGCACATCTGTAGAAATATGAAATTATCAAGGTTTGACTAGCAGCATACCTGCAGTGGTCATCGAATGAAGACCAATCCGCGTTCTTCACAACGTCATGGAACCCCTAAATTGGTGAAAATCGCACATCTGTTTAGAAAAATCAAGCCTCAATTGCTTCCAAAAGAACACCGTTTCTTTTTCCCCCTTTGAGAAGAGGGAAAATAGGCGGTGTTATTGAATCTTTCTGACATGTAGCGGAACATGTATCATTCTGTGATCCACAATGACAAGATAGAATCCGCATTGCACTATTACGAACCACAACACCTAACTGGAAATACACACTATCTGCTAGTGCACAAACACAGTATCACAATAAGATCCAATGAATAGTGAATGCTTCTTTTTTTGGACGCATACTTGAATACTGAATGTTGAACACTCGTAGACAGAACATGTTCCACTCGCTCGCCACTAACAACTTGGTGAATAGACCAGACTAAACATGGCAATCATATGCGCCGAGACGGACCACACGAAAGACGAAACTACTGTATACAAGAATCGCTAAGGAAATGGGCGGAAAAGCATCACCTTGGCATGCTCCCTGCAAGCGTCGCCGCAGAAGTAGTTGCCCCCGCCCGAGACGCGCGCCTCCCCGGGCTTCCTCCTGAGGCAGCTGTAGCACACCTGAGCCCAGCACATTCAATTTCATTCCTTCCACCCACAGGGGGACAGTGAGCTGGAGGAGCGCTCACCTCGTGGAGCAGCGATGGAGAGGGGTGGCAGACGAGGGGCTGCGCGGAGTGGAGGAGCTCACCGGCGGAGACTTTATTTTGTATCATAAATATTAATCTATTATTTATAAATTTGGTTTAATTTAAAATTATTTGACTTGCTGGAAAGCGATAGTTACATTTTTTTAAGACGTATGGAGTCTATTATTCATATTTTGAAAATATGTTTAGCGAAAGTTACTTAAAAGCTAAGCTCTCTGGGTCGTCACTAAACATGAATAATTATTGGAGTCTGGGGCAAATAATAATTCTTTTAGCACTGAGGGAAATAATAGTTAAAAGGCCATACGCTGACCAGTACCCAATACACACCACCGCACAATTGTCTCCAGCCCAACTTCTACGCAACTCTGGGCCTACTCTTATCGAGAAAAAAATTGGGCCTATTGGGACTCCTTAATCTACCGGAACTGTTACTGGGGAGTGCTGGGTCGATTCCAGCCCAACCAGCTCCGGGGAAGACACGCCAAGGCCTTCTGTCTCTGTAATTTCCTCTGCAGCCTGAAAGGACCAAAACGAACTAACACGGCGAGAAACACGGTCGAACAAACCGTAGCCTCGAGGCGGCGGGGGATAGAGCCGGCATGGAGCATAAGTGGAGAGATGACGGAGGAAAGAGGATCACGGCATGTCCTCGTCGAGAGAAGAAGAGACGAGTGAGGAGGATCGCGGAGGGGACATCGTGACGAAGAGGCCACGCGTAGAAGATGAGGAGGAGCGGGAGCTCGAAGATCTGAAGGAATTCCGGAGATTCTGGGTGGCGAACTTGTCGCCGCACTTCGGACCATTGAACGCTACCAGTACGTATAGCTAGTTGCTTGCTGTGTTCAACGTTTCGTTCTCTTGTTCCCTTTCCGCCCGTTCTTCTTGATCTCATCAAAATTGCCGCGGTTTGGTTGCAGCTGGGTCGGACATTGGCCCCATGCGCTACACGGATTCAGGACCACCGCGTTTCGGTGGTATCCCCTACGATGCCTTGGAAATTTTCTCGATCAAGGTAACCGAGCTCAAGGGTCTCGAATGGCCTATCAGGGTCTTTGGCCTAGTTGCCGTACGTGACTCCATGGATCACAAGCGAAATGTTCTCTTCGATCGCTCCGAGGAGAACTGTCAAACCCTCACCGAGAAGGTATGTGACAGCTACCATGCAATGGTTGTCCTTGGTTTAAGTTATGTAGCAAGAGACGAATTCCTGCCCTCTCCCACACACTTACTACTTTCGTAACCATGTCTAGTCATATCCACTGCAAATTTGAATTCTTTGGTTGATAGTTGCGTATGACATGTGTAGATCCTCAAGTGATAGAATCAGATAATCAAATAAATATGGGCAAAAGGTGTTTAAGTATAAGACTGACTGGTACAGATCCTTGAGTTGGTGCATAGTAGCTATTATTATGGAGATTTTAATACACAGAGGGCCATAGATTAACTGTTTTGGTACAGATCCTTGAGTTGGACTACACTTTGGTTTGGGTTATTAGGCTGTAGCTCAGAAGCTCTAAATTGTGCTGTACTTTTGTTTGTATTATTTTAATACACACTGAATGGTGGGCGTGAATGTCTTTTAAAATTCTGTATCTTTGATCTGTCTTGTTGATCTGAATGTGATGTTGCTGTTTGGCACTGTTCATGTAGTGTGCTCTATATGTATTTCTAAATTCATCTATATGTTTTGCAATTCCATTGTGTATGGTAACTTGATATGCTCACAGTTGAGTGTCTGACTAAATTATAAAAGAGTTCTTTGTATCATATGTTTCTGTGTGCTACTTGGAGTCATTGCATTTTATCTTACCATTGATTGATATTATTAGTAATACGTAGGTGTTATTTGAAGATTTGCAAACACAAATCGTGAGCTAGACCAAATCGTTACCATTCCAGATCGTGGCATCAGTGTATCATTTGTTCCTCTTGCCCAGATCAATCTCATTCATGTCTGATTTTACTAACATTTGGATTGCTGATTGCTTGCTGCTGTTACCTGGTCTTTCAATCATGTGTAGAGCTGATCAGTTTACTTGCTGATAATTAATCTTCTCAATGAACAGTGATCATCTAATTTAGTCCTGTAAGCTTAAACAGTTCCTCTCTAAATCAAGAGTTTCCTGTGCAAACCACTTGTGGCAGCACTTGTGTAATACTGCACTTGTCACCTTGTGCAGATCACTTAACTGATTGAAATATTACTAACTTGCTATGCCTAATTGCTCCCTAATCAATAGCTGTTATGTGACATTGCTTTGTAAACTGTTCACCTACTATGATAGTTAATCTCCTTATGTGAGATTGCTTTGTTTTAGTTGCTGTCTGTGGAATTCAGTTGGTTTATTTGAACACACATATACTATGAATTTGGGTGCTTTCATTTATACTGTACTATATTCGTAATTCTATGTATTTTGTACGGTCTCTATCATCTCAGTTAACCTGCACATTAGCTTGTCTGCACTATACTAATTCCACGGGAATTTTTTTCAGGAAGTGTTGGGCTGCCACTAGCTACCGCACCAGCTGAATTGGGGTTCTGATAGTGATAAGTATCATTCTTGTGGCTGACAGTTGTAATTGGGTTTTTCGAATTTCACTGTCAAACTATGTGTAATATGTGCTACAATTAATGTGTTCTGATTTGTTTTTGTTATATATATACAAAAAAATTAGTTTGTGCACACGAACCAATTGTTACATGGGCTGTAATCAGTGCCACATGGACCAACTGGAACGTGCCATGTGGACCAACCAGAACGTGACATGTGGACCAACCAGAACGTGCCACGTGGACCAACCAGAACGCCCCACGTGGACCAACCAAAACTCGACACGTGGACGAATCAGAACTCGACACGTGGACCAACCAGAACACGCCAAGTGGTCCAACCAGAATGGGCCATGTTGGCTTCATGAATTGGCCACGTCAGCTGTCACGTCGGCCGCCACCTCACATGCCAGCGTGGACCATGGCACATTGATCAGTCCACATCAAATGCCAACAAGGACCTTGCCACGTGGATTAAAATTTTTGTGACAAAAATCAGGCGGCAAGTCTTTTTCATTATTGAACAGCAGCGTGTTTTATGACCAAATATGTCTTTTCGTATCGGACAAACAAACTTGATGCTTCGTCTTCGACGAATGACATTTCGTCATTAATTCATCATAGAAATTTTTTAAAGACGAATTTGAGCTCTACTACGACGAAAACTGTACGTCATATATATTAACATTTCTAGTAGTGTGCGGCGGCAGCAAGGACCTCGCTTGACTTGGACGCAACGATTTTGGCTGCGCTTGTTGTCCGCCGGTAGCGCACTAGATTATTTGCAGGCTGCAAATTCTGACTTCTCACTCCATGGCGCCCTCGGCACCACGGGCTGAGTCGGCGGCGTCCGCAAGCGGCATGTGTGAAATCCATTGGAAGTGGTAGTATATATATCATTCTTGTTCTTTTCCATGATATATGCGTCCATTTTGCTCATGATGTGTATACATCCATGTTGGGTATTGCACTACCAAAAAACGATTTGTAAGTGCGCCTGCTTTTTTTCTAGCAACGGACGAAAATGAAAACCGCGCCTGATAATTGATCCATGCACTGTAGCAATCGACCCGATGCTGCAAATATATTTGTAGGCGCGGGTGACCTTCCCGAGCCGTTGCTATAAATGTCCTCCATTTTTAGCAAGGGGCACAAGGCCACACGATCCTAGAAATTGATTTCCAGGAACGGTGGGTTTGCCCACCCGTTGCTGTAAATCAGAAACCTTATCTATTCACTCGCTCCTTATCTACTCTCTCCCACTCCTCTCGCTCGCTCCCTCCTATCTCTCTCTCCCCACTCCACCCAGCTGCGCCCGGCCGCCGCTCGCCGCTCCGCTCGTGACTCCGCTCGCGCCGCCGCTCCGTTGGTGGCTCCACTCGCGGTCGCCAATCCGCTCGTCGCTATGCCACGGCCGCTCGCCGCCGCGGTCGCCCGCACGCGTTCGCCGCTCCGCTCCGCCGCGGCCGCACGCTGGCTCGCCGCTCCGCTCTCGAGAGGATACAGGCGACATGGCCGGCCGCTGCAAGGTCGTGGCGGCAGCGGCGTCCTCGATCTGGTGTGTATTGGGTACTGGTCAGCGTATGGCCTTTTAACTATTATTTCCCTCAGTGCTAAAAGAATTATTATTTGCCCCAGACTCCAATAATTATTCATGTTTACTGACGACCCACAGAGCTAAGCTTTTAAGTAACTTTCGCTAAACATATTTTCAAAACATGAATAATAAACTCCATACGTCTTAAAAAAATGTAACTATCGCTTCCCAGCAAGTCAAATAATTTTAAATTAAACCAAATTTATAAATAATAGATTAATATTTATGATACAAAATAAATATAATTATTTAATCATAAAATATATTTGCATACTAATCTATTTATTATAGAACATAAATATCAATAACTTTTGTAAATTTAGTGAAATTTATAATTATTTGATTTCTTGAGAATCAAGAGTCGTATGCTTTTCAGGATGGAAAAAGTATAAAAAAGTATTCAGTCTACCCCTCCTAATATACCCACACAATGATGCACTTAGCTCCATCCACGCTAAAATTACCCAACTAAGTCATCTAGTCCCCTTGTGCCCAGAGGATCGGCTTTCTGTCGGCTCTTTTCTTGTTCTTATAATATAATATGGATTGGCTTGCGAGGAGCATCAGTTGCTCTAGAATCTAAGACTAGTTGCCTAGAGTTTGACAGTTTCAAGCTTCCTGCCTTGGGGCAAATAATAATTCTTTTAGCACTGAGGGAAATAATAGTTAAAAGGCCATACGCTGACCAGTACCCAATACACACCACCGCACAATTGTCTCCAGCCCAACTTCTACGCAACTCTGGGCCTACTCTTATCGAGAAAAAACACTGAGCCTACTGGGACTCCTTAATCTACCGGAACTGTTGCTGGGGAGTGCTGGGTCGATTCCAGCCCAACCAGCTCCGAGGAAGACACGCCAAGGCCTTCTGTCTCTGTAATTTCCTCTGCAGTGTGAAAGAACCGAAACGAGCAAACACTGCAAGAAACACGATCGAACAAACCATAGCCTCAAGGCAGCGGCGGCGGATGGAGCCGGCATGGAGCATAAGTGAAGAGATGACCTTGTCAGGGAGGAAAGAGGATCATGGCATGCCCTCATCGAGAGAGGAATAGACGAGTGAGGAGGATCGCGGAGGGGACATCGTGACGAAGAGGCCACACGTAGAAGATGAGGAGGAGCGGGAGCTCGAAGATCTGAAGGAATGCCGTAGATTTTTGGTGGCGAACATGTCCCCTCACTTCGGGCCATTGAACGCTACCGGTACGTATAGCTAGTTGCTTGCTATGTTCTATGTTTCGTTCTATAGTTTCCACCTGATCTTCTTGATCTCATCAAAATTGCCGCGGTTTGATTATTGCAGCCGGGTCGAACATTGGCCCCATGCGCTACACAGATTTAGGACCGCCGCGTTTTGGTGGTATCCCCTACGATGCCTTGGAAATTTTGTCGATCAAGGTAACCGACCTCAAGGGTCTCGAATGGCCTATCAGGGTCTTTGGCCTAGTTGCCGTACGTGACTCCATGGATCACAAGCGAAATGTTCTCTTCGATCGCTCCAAGGAGAACTGCCAAACCCTCACCGAGAAGGTATGTGACAGTTACCATGTAATGGTTGTCCTTGGTTTAAGTTATGTAGCAAGAGACGAATTCCTGCCCTCTCCCACACACTTACTACTTTCGTAACCATGCACAGTCGTATCCACTGCAAATTTGAATTCTTTGGTTGATAGTTGTGTATGCAAATTATAACTTATTTAATATATTATCTGTTACTGACTTGTTAATTAATTTGTATTGCAAATCAACTGCTTTAATAGTGGAGTGCCATTCGGTGACCGTTCAGATATGCATTCACATGTTTAATGAAATTTATATGTCTGATGGGTGTTCAATAATTATTGCATTTCAATTTTAGGAAATATGTAGTTTGTTCTGGAGTTCATAGCAAGCTAGAATGTTCATTTATTAAGTCAATTGCATTCTTTTAAATGTCTAAACTGTTATTGACTGTTTTGAATTCTTTCATTGATAGCTGCGTATGCAAATTATAATTTATTTAATAAATGAACTGTTACCGACTTATTAGAATTACTTTGTATTGTAAATCGATTGTTTTAATAGTACTGCACCAATGTGCAGTTCAGATATGAATTCACAGTGTTGAGTATGTTGTTTGTTCCATCTATGGACCATAACAAGCTAGAACATTCATTTACAAAGTCATTTATAGTTTTTTCCAACCTCTAAACTGTTATTTGCTAACCAAGTTTGTTGCATGATCACACGTCAAGATTTTTATATACATTATTGAAATTTGCTTTCGTTGAATTTGTGTTTGGGAACGAAACCATTTGCGGTTCATCTGTGCATGTGACTCGGATTAAATTCCTTATATACTATCATAAACTGCTGGGTCTTATTATCTAGCAAAGTCACCAATCTTTCTTCCAAATGTTGTTTATCTTGGACAAAATCACGAATTGATGTTTCCGATCATGACCCTGTTAGCTATTTCTCCTTCCCATTATCACTGGCATTTCTATTTCACTTTGTATGGTTCATTGTTTTTAACTTTGGCTACTCAACAACAGAGTCTCTGTTGCCTTTGGTATTATCTCCCCTACATCATTTGATAAACTCTTTATATACTTGTAACACTTTCAATGACTCTGTTAACCTCTCTCTTCCTCTTAATCAAATACGTGTTAAGGCACGTTCTAAAAAAAGGACTCTCTTAAAGGCACACGCTGTTCATGGCAAAATCTCCTTTTGTGTCTTATCTTGTTTACTGTAATTATGGAGTAGTATCTCATACCGAATAAAATATGTGTTTGCAGGATTCATCCTTAGTGCTCATGGGTCCCAGCCGTGCTATTGCGTTGATTGATCCTCCAGAATTTGAGGTGGAGCTCAGAGTTCTGGGCAGCAGACCATCAGAAGGAAAAGTTTTGAGTGCAGTATATTTTGAACACACTAATCGCAGCAGTCCAAGCAATGCCATTCAGACGTGGACTGAGTCGTCCAAGCGTAGCACAATAGAGAGGTAAAGTGTTCAGAACTTAAAGTACCATTGGAGGCAACGATTGAGATGTGGCATTCAGATGGATCAATTGAATTTCATGGATGGTTTTATGCTCATATGGAGTATATTGGTGAAGAGCATATAATACTCCTTGATTCTAGGGATGATAAGGTAACTTTTGCACCTGATGGCCATGTTCTGCTCACACGAAAGGTAGTTCTAGTTGAGGAAGCAGGTGCGAAACTAGTTCTTGGCGTGAAGGCTAGGCGAAATGGAGACGTTGATAGTGCTGTCGTAGACACTGCTGAATTTGCTGCTAGATTCCACAGCAGAAGTGATGGATGCTTTGATCTGGGGTTTTGCAAGATGTCTGTTTCTGTTGCTTGGTCTGTGCTTTGCTAGGTACTTGGTTCTCTTTTGCTGTCAGCACTCTGTAATATAGTTGTGATAATGTGTAATGTTGCGTCGATCTCTTTCTATATATATGCGAGTGTTTGACAAATAGCAGATGACAGCTACACTAGCAGAGCTTGACATACAAACCTCCCTGATGATAACACAGAGTCAGAACAGCCTGGATATGTGATCTGTACCGATACGCCTTCTAGGCAAGTGGTTGTAGTTCTGATTGCATTGTCGTCATGAAGCATTGTTTGATACTGCGTGCTTGACGCCGTAGATAAGATTATACACAGAAGGCGTCCCAGACGAACACTCGTGTTACACGACATCTAGGGCAGGTACGAAATCCATTAGAAATGACAGCATTCTAGTAGTTCTCCATGATGTATGATGTACATACATCAGGAAGCTTGATCCACCTAAATTTGGTTCTTTCCACCTAAATGATGGTAAACAAATCAGGTTTTGGGAAGACAAATGGTTAGGCAACTTTACTCTTAAACAACAGTACCCATCCTTGTACCAGATTGTGAGGAAAAAAGGTGATACTGTAGCCAAGGTTTTTTCTAGGATTCCTTTGTATATATCTTTTAGAAGATCGTTACAGGGGGCGACTTTAAATCAATGGCATGAGTTGGTGGGTCGTATTATACATGTACAGTTGAATGACCGTGGTGACATTTATCGTTGGCATCTTACACCCAATGCATTATTTTCTGTTAAATCAATGTATATGGCCCTTATTACGAATGGTAATGTACATCATATCCCCAGATTGTGGAAATTGAAAGTACCATTGAAGATTAAGATATTCATGTGGTATTTGAAAAGAGGTATTATTTTGACAAAGGATAATTTAGCGAGAAGAAATTGGAATGGGAGTAAGTTGTGTTCATTTTGTTCACATGAGGAAACAATTCAACATCTTTTTTTTCGATTGTCATATGGCTAAATTCCTGTGGAGAGCAGTATATTTTGTTTTTAATATTATTCCACCTGTTAGCTATCATGCTATGTTTAATGATTGGCTTATAGGTTTGAATAGTAAAATTAAAAATCAACTGTTAGTTGGTGCCTCGGCGTTATGCTGGTCAATATGGCTCAGTAGGAATGATATGGTCTTTGATAAAACTCCAATGAAAACTTACTTGCAGGGAACTGCCTATCAGGGTCTTTGGCCTAGTTGCCGTACGTGACTCCATGGATCACAAGCGAAATGTTCTCTTCGATCGCTCCAAGGAGAACTGCCAAACCCTCACCGAGAAGGTATGTGACAGTTACCATGTAATGGTTGTCCTTGGTTTAAGTTATGTAGCAAGAGACGAATTCCTGCCCTCTCCCACACACTAGGGAGAGAGAGAGAGAGAGAGAGAGAGAGAGAGGAGGGAAACGATGAAGCTCATAGTGGGGTTCCCGTCGAGGTCCGCTTGCCGGAGGTGGCGCACGACGGTGTGGGGCGGGTGGCGGATCGGGTGCTCGCGGTGGGCATTGTAGCGGCTTCAGACGTGGGCTCCTAGGGGCCGGGGAGGGTTCGGGCCGGGGTCGTCCTGCGATGCCAAGGAAAAGAGGAGAGGGTGAGGAGAGGCCTCACCGCGAAGAATGACGACGGCGGCCATGGCTTATCGAGCTTCGGCAATGGCAGCGGGATGGATCAAATTGGCGCCTGCACGGTCATTTTAGTGAGGCCGGGCGGAGGCGGGGTATCGCGTGGTGGCGCGGACTTGAAGCGGGGAGCTCGGCTTCGTTGTTCCTGTGCGGACCGGCGTTGTATTGTCGCGGTCGGCGAAGGAGCTTAGACAGAGCGTGCCGGCGAGGAGTGCGAAGCAGAAACTGGTTCCGCTTCTGGGCGCAGTTACAACGGCATGATGAAGAGAAGCAGGCAATAAATGGCGCTTGTCAAGCACTGGAGGTTATGACGATGCGCATCTTCGCATACTACGGTTGGAGGTTTAGTAATAGGATTGCTAGCTAATTCCTCATAGATGTGGTGTGTGTTTTGTTTTATTCTAGTGTGTGAGAGCAGACGGAAGTGCTGCTGAATTGTAAACCTTGGCTATAGCCTTTTTGGTCAAAGCCGGATTTATTTTCATTATTAAAAAAGGAAGCTTGATCCTTGAGAAAGAGCCGATAGAGAGTGAAACGAAATCGCTGAAAATGATTGAAAGCTCTATGGGCCGCCACATGCGAGACAACTCAACAATCCAGCCTGAGGTCGGCCTGGTAGCCATTTATAGGCCGGCCATGGGCAAAGCCTAGTCAACAACTCTCTCTCTCTCTCTCTCTCTCTCTCTCTCTCTCTCTCTCTCTCTCTGTGTGTGTGTCTCTGGGCAGCGCACCACCGGAACACGAAGGCGCGTGCGCGAGCGACCACCAAGCACATCAATCCAAGCTCATGCAACGGTCTGTCCGCGTCGTGGGTAGTCGGCCGCACAACTGCGGCGGCGGCAAGGACCTCGCTTGACCTGGGCGCAGCGATTTTGGCTGCGCTTGTTGTCCGCCGGTAGCCCACTAGATTACTTGCAGGCTGCAGATTCTAACTTCTCACTCCATGGCGCCCTCGGCACCCGGGGCTGAGTCGCCGGCATCCGCGCAAGCGGCAGGTGTGAAATCCATTGGAAGTGGTAGTATATATATCATTCTTGTTCTTTTCCGTGATGTATGCGCCCATTTTGCTCATGATGTGTATACATCCATGTTGGGTATTGCACTACCACAAAAACGATTTGTAAGTGCGCTTGCTTTTTTTAGCAACGGACGAAAATGAAAACCGTTGATAATCGATCCATGCACTGTAGCAGTCGGCAAATATATTTGTAGGCGCGGGTGACCTTCCCGAGCCGTTGCTACAAATGGCCTCCATTTTTAGCAACGGGGCACAAGGCCACCCGATCCTGGAAATTGATTTCCAGGAACGGTGCCCACTTGTTGATGTAAATCAGCAACCTTTATCTACTCTCTCCCACTCCTATCGCTCGCTCCCTCCTATCTCTTTCTCCCCACTCCACCCAGCTGCGCTGGATCGAGGACGCCGCCGACGCCACGACCTTGCAGCGGCCGGCCATGTCGCCTTGCTTTATCCTCTCGAGAGCGGAGCGGGGAGCCGGCGTGCGGCCGCGGTGGAGCGGAGCGGCGAGCCGGCGACTGTGTGCGGGCTGTCTCTTATACACATCTAGATGTGTATAAGAGACAGGTTTACAATTCAGCAGCACTTCCGTCTGCTCTCACACACTAGAATAAAACAAAACACACACCACATCTATGAGTTGGTGTCTGATGGTACCTCGGAGATGTGTATAAGAGACAGGTTTACAATTCAGCAGCACTTCCGTCTGCTCTCACACACTAGAATAAAACAAAACACACACCACATCTATGAGTTGGTGTCTGATGGTACCTCGGAGATGTGTATAAGAGACAGGTTTACAATTCAGCAGCACTTCCGTCTGCTCTCACACACTAGAATAAAACAAAACACACACCACATCTATGAGTTGGTGTCTGATGGTACCTCGGAGATGTGTATAAGAGACAGGTTTACAATTCAGCAGCACTTCCGTCTGCTCTCACACACTAGAATAAAACAAAACACACACCACATCTATGAGTTGGTGTCTGATGGTACCTCGGAGATGTGTATAAGAGACAGGTTTACAATTCAGCAGCACTTCCGTCTGCTCTCACACACTAGAATAAAACAAAACACACACCACATCTATGAGTTGGTGTCTGATGGTACCTCGGAGATGTGTATAAGAGACAGCCTATAAGCCAATCATTAAACATAGCATGATAGCTAACAGGTGGAATAATCCAAACAGGGCGTGGCCCGTGTAATAGGATAGTTTACTTAAGCACTGGTGAGGAGAGGGGGAGAGCAGCTTGGATGTAACAACTTTTACTCTCATCTTCTTCCTTCTCAAGTTACGGACCGGCGGGAGGTTCCTGACCTCGGCCGCCATTGCTGATCTCGTTTCTCTCCTATCTGCTTCTTCTGCCTTGATCTATCATATTTCCGTCAATTTGTTAACAATTGGTATCAGAGCAGCTATGATAGATCAAGGCGTATATATATCATTCTTGTTCTTTTCCGTGATGTATGCGCCCATTTTGCTCATGATGTGTATACATCCATGTTGGGTATTGCACTACCACAAAAACGATTTGTAAGTGCGCTTGCTTTTTTTAGCAACGGACGAAAATGAAAACCGTTGATAATCGATCCATGCACTGTAGCAGTCGGCAAATATATTTGTAGGCGCGGGTGACCTTCCCGAGCCGTTGCTACAAATGGCCTCCATTTTTAGCAACGGGGCACAAGGCCACCCGATCCTGGAAATTGATTTCCAGGAACGGTGCCCACTTGTTGATGTAAATCAGCAACCTTTATCTACTCTCTCCCACTCCTATCGCTCGCTCCCTCCTATCTCTTTCTCCCCACTCCACCCAGCTGCGCTGGATCGAGGACGCCGCCGACGCCACGACCTTGCAGCGGCCGGCCATGTCGCCTTGCTTTATCCTCTCGAGAGCGGAGCGGGGAGCCGGCGTGCGGCCGCGGTGGAGCGGAGCGGCGAGCCGGCGACTGTGTGCGGGCGTCCGCGGCGGCGAGCGGCGAGCGGCCGAGGCGTAGCGGCGAGCGGACTGTTAGCAGCTCCCAGGTGGAAGAACAAGCTTCAGGGATGGAACATGGGCTGCGAACCAGTACTAGGCCCAGAAAGACTAACTCTCGAGTGATGGGTGAAGAATGGGTCAACTAAGTTGAGGCCCAAACAGGGCGTGGCCCGTGTAATAGGATAGTTTACTTAAGCACTGGTGAGGAGAGGGGGAGAGCAGCTTGGATGTAACAACTTTTACTCTCATCTTCTTCCTTCTCAAGTTACGGACCGGCGGGAGGTTCCTGACCTCGGCCGCCATTGCTGATCTCGTTTCTCTCCTATCTGCTTCTTCTGCCTTGATCTATCATAGCTGCTCTGATACCAATTGTTAACAAATTGACGGAAATATGATAGATCAAGGCAGAAGAAGAAGCAGATAGGAGAGGAACGAGATCAGCAATGGCGGCCGAGGTCAGGAACCTCCCGCCGGTCCGTAACTTGAGAAGGAAGAAGATGAGAGTAAAAGTTGTTACATCCAAGCTGCTCTCCCCCTCTCCTCACCAGTGCTTAAGTAAACTATCCTATTACACGGGCCACGCCCTGTTTGGGCCTCAACTTAGTTGACCCATTCTTCACCCATCACTCGAGAGTTAGTCTTTCTGGGCCTAGTACTGGTTCGCGGCCCATGTTCCATCCCTGAAGCTTGTTCTTCCACCTGGGAGCTGCTAACACGGACCGGCGTCCGCAAGTTGAGCCACGAGCGGAGCTGCCGGGGCGGCGAGCCGGAGCGGAGCCACCGGGGCGGCGAGCGGTGGCCGTACCGGGGGGAGGGGTGGTGGTGGAGGAGAAGAAGGCATCATCGCCGCTGATCCCGCCGCCGGTGGAGATCGACCTGGAGGCGGGCAGCGGGGGCGGGGAGCAGCTGCAATGTTGGATCTGCCTCGAGACCGACGGTGGGGGGAGGCGCCGTCGCTGCCTACCTTTTTTTTCCTGGTTTTTTGGGTGGTTGCTGGATCTGACTGGGGCTGTGGGTGTGCAGGGAGCTGCGGCGGGTGTCGTCCAGGATGCAGCACTTTGTGGACTTTACCGGGAGGAAGTCGGCAACGGGGGTGCGGGCCACGCCGGGGAGAGGCGCCACGGCGGCTGGCGAAGCAGCGGGGGTGCGGGCCTGGCGGCGGGCGAGCGGGGAGCCGGACCGGGTCCGAGCAGCTTTTTTTTTATTTTTTAAATTGGTTTTCAGCATCGGGTGAGGGGATCGTTGTAGGATCTAGGATTACCGACTAGAGGGGGGGTGAATAGGTGGTTTCAAAACTTCAAGCACACCACTAGGGAAATTTAATTAGAACCACAATGAGAATTAAATCTCTAGCTATTTCTATGCCTATGTTGATGTTTTGCAACCTAGGGTGACAAGAAAGTAGATCAATACTCTATGAAATAAACTTGCTCAAGGTAAGTAAGCAAACTAAATAAGCAAGCTACAAGCACAAGGAGACACAAGAACTTATCCCGTGGTATCGATGACTTGCCGGTCACCCCTAATCCACGTTGAGATGGATTCAATGTTCAACCGCTTCTCTATCAAGACTCTCTTGATCCTTAAGCCGGTTAGAACCAAAGAACCGCTCAAAATCTCGATTCCACTAGAGTTGCTCTTCACCACTCCGGCGAGGTGAGCACAAAGACCTCTCAACCCAAACTTCCACGGCAGCTTCACAATCTTCTTGAAGTGCTCGGTGGAAACACGAGCTCCAAGCCGTCTAGGAGGCGGCAACCTCCAAGAGTAACAAATCAACCACGAGCTCAATGAAATCCTAGTGCCACAATGATCAAATCCTTGATGCAATGCACTAGAAGCAAGTGAGTGAGAGAGAGGAGAACAAGGGCTCTAGAATGTGTTATCAGCTTTTCAAAGTGCCAAGAGACCCCTCATGCCCGTGGGGGGTGAGTATATATAGCCCTCTCCTCAAAACTAGCCGTTGGGGAAAAACCCGTTCAGAAACGTGCACGGCGGACCGTCCGCAGGTCCACGCGGACCGTCCGCGTTCTTTAGATTAGCATGAGAAGTCTTTAGCTCCTCATAGGATTTTTGAATTGAAATATTTTTCAATTCTAAATCTTGTAGAAAATTGCTCTGAATTCTTGTTACTGCATAATGCAATCTGGAGCATGGAACATCCCACGGGGTCCTATGGCTAATTCCTACACCCAGTGCTGTTGGAACATGTGGTTGCCATTCGCTGCCCAGTAAATCCATGATGGAATTCTGTGTTAGATGCCTGCTTTTGTGAGTGTTCCTGTTCTTCTGCCTCTTACCTCAGAATTGGGAAGGTTTGCATTGCCTGTTGGAGTGGTCAAATTTGATGTCCAGTCATGCAGACACAAAAGAATTTAACACAGTACTGCATGACTGGACATCAAATTTGACCACTCCAACAGGCAATGCAAACCTTCCCAATTCTGAGGTAAGAGGCAGAAGAACAGGAACACTCACAAAAGCAGGCATCTAACACAGAATTCCATCATGGATTTACTGGGCAGCGAATGGCAACCACATGTTCCAACAGCACTGGGTGTAGGAATTAGCCATAGGACCCCGCGGGATGTTCCATGCTCCAGATTGCATTATGCAGTAATAAAAATTCAGAGCAATTTTCTACACTTGATTCATATGCTAATTAGCAGATTTACAGAAGCCCTACAGGAGCAAAGCTATTCGCCATTGTTCAAACAATTCAGTACTTCTGAACGCTCTAAGAAACAGGCAGATATAAACATGCACGTAGCTTATGCGGAGGTAATCAGGTAGTGGTGAGTTGCCTGAAGTTCCTCCTATTTGCAGCTCCACCCCGGCTCCCTCCAATCACCTCTGCAGGAGGAAAAGACGCATGAAGAAAAGAAAACTTTGGAGGAAAGAAGTAAGAAAAACACCAGTGGAGCAGCGATTTCTTACCTCCTCGATCTTGTACGAGTCCAGATTGACGTCGGCAAGTGTATGATCTAGGATTACCGACTAGAGGGGGGGTGAATAGGCGGTTTCAAACTTCAATCACAAAACTAGAGAAATTTAATTAGAACCACAAGGTGAATTAAATCTCTAGCTTTTCTAAGCCTATGTTGAGGGGTTTGCAACCTAGGATGACAAGCAATAATTCAACTTCTAGGTAAATAACTTGCACAAATGTAAATGCTCAAAGTAAAAGCAAGGATCAAACCACAAGTAAGAGACACAAATTTATCCCGTGGTGGTGTTGATGACTTGCCGGTCACCCCTAGTCCACGTTGAGATGGATTCAATGTTCAACCGCTTCTCTATCAAGACTCTCTTGATCTTTAAGCCGGTTAGAACCAAAGAACCGCTCCAAATCTTGATTCCACTAGAGTTGCTCTTCACCACTCCGGTGAGGTGAGCACAAAGATCTCTCACACCAATCTTCCACGGCAACTTCACAATCTTCTTGAAGTGCTCGATGGAATCACGAGCTCCAAGCCGGCTAGGAGGCAGTAACCTCCAAGAGTAACAAATCAACCACAGGCTCAATGAAATCCTAGTGCCACAATGATCAAATCCTTGATGCAATGCACTAGAAGCTCTCAATCTCACAAAGAAATGCAACCTCAAAGCAAGTGAGTGAGAGAGAGGAGAACAAGGGCTCTAGAATGTGTTATCAGCTTTTCAAAGTGCCAAGTGGCCCCTCATGCCCGTGGGGGGTTAGTATATATAGCCCTCTCCTCAAAGCTAGCCGTTGGGTTCAAAACTAGCCGTTGGGGAAAAACCCGTTCAGAAACGTGCACGGCGGACCGTCCGCCAGGTCCATGCGGACCGTCCGCGTTCAAATTACAACGGCTATAACGCGCAGTCAAACGTGTGTCAGAAGTGACCGTTGAGGTCCGGCGGACCGTCCGCCAAGACCGCGTGGACCGTCCGCGAGCACCACGGACCGTCCGCCTGTCAAGGCCGGACGGTCTTCCCCTCTGGAACCCCGGGAAACGTCTCTGTGTGATTTAATTCGGACCGTCCGCGAAGAGGACGCGGACCGTCCGCCAAGCCTTGCCGCTCAGCACACCAAGTCAGCGCACGTGGCCCCACATGTCAGCACCCTGCGGACCGTCCGCGACGAGGCCGCGGACCGTCCGCGGTCCGTTCGGGCCAGTCCGTTCGGATTTTTCACAGGATTTATCTTTTTCTTTTTAACATGAATTTCACGGACCGTCCGCCAAGACATTAGTATATATGTTACTGCCGATTATTAATGTTTCTTCGTGGAGAAAAAAATACTTATGCCATTATTGCTTTGATTCCTGTTATCCCCACCAACACAAAAGACTGTCTCTTATACACATCTTTCGGATTTTTCACAGGATTTATCTTTTTCTTTTTAACACGAATTTCGCGGACCGTCCGCCAAGACCCCGCGGACCGTCCGCCCAGCCACGACTTGGCTGATTACCAGAAGATTTGCAAAGAGCCCATACCCAAGTTAGTCACCACATATTCTAAATGCACTACATGCAATTCAAAGACCATTGTGACACTAATATTTCATTGAACCAACACGATTGATCCCTCTTGATAGTACGGCTATCTAGCCTATCAACCCGGTCATATTTCATCCTCTAATCACCTCATGACCGGTCAAAAATAAAAGCCCTATCATATACCTTTGCCTTGAGCTTCCCATGATCCATAGCACACATGCTATCCACACATCAATATTTGAAGCTCGTTGCAACTCTTGGGACTAACCTATTCTCATATTCTCACATAAAATTGTTAGTCCACAAGTGTTGTCATTAATTACCAAAACACAATTAGGGGCCTAGATGCCTTCAATCTCCCCCTTTTTGGTAATTGATGACAACCCTTTCAAAGGAGTGATACAAATTGAGGGTGAGAAACTTGAAGTCACTTACTCATAGCAAATAATACCATAGTGTATGATTGAGTAGTGGGCTTCAAATTTGAATAAAAGAGAATAGCTCCCCCTATGTGTGTGCATGAGATTTGATTTCAATTTTCACACACATATATGAATATGACAATTTTGGTGAAGCTTCCCCTACAACATGAAGATCAAGGCAACCACATGTATAACAAAATTTGTCCATGCCATGTGTTAGTCTCAACAACCATAAAGCCACTAGAACAAGCCCATCAAGAGATAGAAATAGTAGTTCATCACACATTAGAGAAATAAAATCACAACCAAGTTCTAGCTTATTACATCCACACATAGTTCATCACATATAACATGGAAAGATAAATATGCAATGCAAAGGTCAAATTTTTTATGCACATGCAAGCCCTGCAAGCTCCCCCTGAAGATCACATCACTCCCAATCTCTCCCCCTTTGGCATCAAATACCAAGAAGGGACTAGTCATCCTGCGGTGGTGGAGGAGGTGGATAAGATGGCCGAGGATAGACACTGTAGAAGTGGCCACTGAAGTCAGTGAAAGCTGTGTTGAATGTGTTGAATGAGCTCTCAAGCTGAGTCTGACGATCAACCAGCTGTTGATACTGCTCTGAAGTGGACAACCCATCAAATCTGGCAGTTAGTGCATCCATGTCAGTGCGATACCCCTGCTGCATATCCTGGAGCTGAGTCATAACTGGCTGATAGAACTGAGTGTTCATCTGCTGCTCATAGGCATGAAACCTCTCATCAAAACGCTGCTCAAGCCCCTGCTGCATTGTATCAAACCTGGTGGCCATCTGTGTCCCAAAAGACTGAGCCATGCTGTCAAAGTATGGGGTGAAATACCCCTCGGGAGGAACCCAAAAACCCTGTGGCTGCATAGGAGGACCAGGAGGAGGTGGAGGAGGCATCTCAGGCATATCCATCCCTACATTTGCAGGTATCTCATCACCCATGTTACCTGCCTCATACTCATCACCTTCCTCATAGGAAGTGAGTGGCCTATTCAAAAAATCCCTGGCATTGATGAATGGCTGAAACCACTCATGGCGGCTCTCACAAGGACCATTGTAACCACACTTTGCTTTGATCAAGGACATGATATATGGTGCAAAGTATATGTTACCAGCTAATGACATCCTCTTCTCATCCATCAACTCAAAAATCATCTTGACTACATTGAATTTTGTTCCTGTCATAATATAATGAATCACATTCCAATAGTAGTCACGAATCTTATCCTTGTTCCCACTCTTAGGAGACACAAGAACTTATCCCGTGGTATCGATGACTTGCCGGTCACCCCTAATCCACGTTGAGATGGATTCAATGTTCAACCGCTCCTCTATCAAGTCTCCACTTGATATATGAGCCGGTTAGAACCAAAGAACCGCTCAAAATCTCGATTCCACTAGAGTTGCTCTTCACCACTCCGGCGAGGTGAGCACAAAGACCTCTCACACCAATCTTCCACGGCAACTTCACAATCTTCTTGAAGTGCTCAAGGAACCACGAGCTCCAAGCCGTCTAGGAGGCGGCAACCTCCAAGAGTAACAAATCAACCACGAGCTCAATGAAATCCTAGTGCCACAATGATCAAATCCTTGATGCAATGCACTAGAAGCAAGTGAGTGAGAGAGAGGAGAACAAGGGCTCTAGAATGTGTTATCAGCTTTTCAAAGTGCCAAGAGACCCCTCATGCCCGTGGGGGGTGAGTATATATAGCCCTCTCCTCAAAACTAGCCGTTGGGGAAAAACCCGTTCAGAAACGTGCACGACGGACCGTCTGCCAGGTCCACGCGGACCGTCCGCGTTCAAATTACAACGGCTACAACGCGCTGTCAGAGTGTGTC
>OAMR01000362.1:748103-766533 GCA_900205405.1 Echinochloa crus-galli
AATCTTTCTTAAGCACATAGGAAGGGTCAAAGGATGTTTATTGGCAAGGTAAGTAAAGTCAATTTTCTTATGAGCCCAAAGAGTATAGCTAGCCAAGTGACCGAAGAAAGCATCTTCTTTTACTAGAGTATGGAAGAACATATTATTTGTGTCACGCCGCTGAGAGTAGGCATTGATGTTTCTTACCCTTGCATAATCTTTTGATTGCCAGACCTTTTTGGGAGCTGTGTGAGAATGAACATCAATTATAGCCGGATGCAAGCCAATTCCCCCTTGATGCAATCCTGTATCCTCCTCTACCACAAACCCAGACTGCTGTCCCACAGAAGATTCTACCTCTGTCTCACCCACATAATCACTGTCATCGGGGTCATCACTGCCCATATCCACATCATCATCATCATCGTCAACCCGACGTCTCTTGGATGGCCCATCATCACCCTTGTTCTTTTTCCCACTCTTCTTGAATCGATTTGCTAAAGTCTTGGTGATCTTACGAGCACTGTGACAAGACAACCACTTTAATCAATATACATATATATTTGAGTGATAATCCATAAAAGAATCCCAAGATACCCCGCCTAAGTTCATTGCACACAGTGCCTGGCGGACGGTCCAGCCGGTCACCACGGACGGTCCGCCAAGTATGGGCGGACGGTCCGCGATGTCCTGGCGGACGGTCCGCTGGGCACTGTTCGCGACGAACATGAACAGTGATCCACGAACTTTCGATTCACAAATCTCAATATTATCTCAATATTTGACCAATGAAACTTGACCAAACTTTTGCCAAACCATCACTAGACCACATCCAACATATTCCCCAAGATAGATTTTCAATTCCATGGCCAAATTTCAGATCGGGAACTCAAACCCTAACCACATTCATCCTTAGATTCAAACCAAACGAGAGAGAAATCGACGAAAATACCCGGATGACATGATGGAGATCACTGTAGAGAGTCCGTAGATGTGCTCGGACGGTCCGGGGAGTACTTCAATCAAGAGATCGAGAGATGGGGTCTTTTCTTCACCAAGAGCTAGAGAGAGAGGGCTAGGAGAACAATGGCACGAGTTGAAAGAGAAGGGGGGCAGCCTCTCCTTTAGGTCCCGTCGGGGCCGGTCCCACGCGCGCCCGACCCCCGCGGACGGTCCGCCAGGTCATCGCGGACCGTCCGACCCTCTGGAACGAAAGGTCCAAAAGTTCCTGAGTGATTCCGGAGAAATTACGGACGGTCCACGGACCACTGGCGGACGGTCCGCGCTACCACTGCGGACGGTCCGCGGTCCATTGGCGGACGGTCCGTGCTGCCAAATTTTCTCAGCCCGAAAAGCCAACTTTTGATACTTGTTGTGATGGATCCATAGGGTTCATTGCTTGACAAATGATGCATATTTTCAGAAGAATAATAAGATAGGCATTTTAACAAGTAACTTATGACATATGAATGCAAAACATGAGTATATGCAAACACACACGCATATGTGTAAGAAATCAAGCCACATTTGAAATGTCAATAACATTCAACTCATTCCTCAATTTACAAAACCGAGATTCATCCAATGGTTTTGTGAAGATATCCGCCAATTGATCATCCGTGCCCACACCTTCAATTTTGATATCACCTTTGCTCACATGATCTCTAAGAAAATGATGCCGAATATCAATATGTTTGGTTCTAGAATGTTGAACCGGATTATTTGCAATTTTGATAGCACTCTCATTATCACAGGAGACAGGGACGAGTTCTTTGCCGATCCTAAGAGTTGAAAGAGAAGGGGGGCAGCCTCTCCTTTAGGTCCCGTCGGGGCCGGTCCCACGCGCGCCCGACCCCCGCGCACGGTCCGCCAGGTCATCGCGGACCGTCCGACCCTCTCGAACGAAAGGTCCAAAAGTTCCTGAGTGATTCCGGAGAAATTACGGACGGTCCGCGGACCACTGGCGGACGGTCCGCGCTACCACTGCGGACGGTCCGCGGTCCATTGGCGATGAAGAGTTCAGGGTCATTAATCTTAACGGGTGTGACCCGCAGAATGCCCAAACAATCCAGGATTTTCCCTGAAGTGACCTTCAGTCTTTTCTGAAAAAACGACCAAGGTACACCAAGGAGTTTATTATGCACCAACGAGCTAGAGATTATGTTGATGCCGAGGTTCGGGTCATACTTGCCCAGCTAGGGGGGCAACCTGCCGAACGGAGTCGTTCGGCCGAAACGGTCATTTTTTACCCTTATAGCACGTGTTTCTCCATTTTGTACCTGCATAGAGGACAATCACCAAAACTTGTGGAAATAGTCAGTGATAAGCCCTATAGCTATGGTGTGTGTCCCCATTGTGTTTGTTTTATACTCGGTTGGAGGTCGGAAATCGGTCTGTAACGACCGCCAACAGAGACCAGTTCGTGTCTCCATGGATTTGGATTGGACTGGTATTGGCTCTTTAGGTTCAGGTTCAGGTTGCTTCTCTTCTTCATCGGGGAGTTCATCATAGATTCCAGTGTGGGGAGTGTTGTCTAGGATACGATCCAGGACTATCCTCGCTGCACTGGGAACCAAATGAAAGAACGACCCTCCTGAAGCAGAGTCCAAGAAAGTGGCGGCTACGGGACACAGGCCAAGGCTGAAATGCTGGCGAATTATCGGTTCCGATAGGCCTAGGTCTGGTCCGGATGCCAGAATTTGCTTGAAACAAGCCCAGGAAACTCCTAATGATTCTCCTTTTAATTGCTTAAAGGTGATAACTTCTACTCGGAGGCTGGCTACCTTGGAGACTGGGAAGAAGTTTAGGCAGAATTTTTCCTTGAGAACTTCCCAGCTCCCGTCCATTAGTACTGATAGCCAGAGAGTACCATTTCTTCGCTCCTCCCGTTAATGAGAACGGGAATAGCTTCCATTTGAGTGTCTCTTGTGTCATGCCCGCAATGGTCAGGCATGAGCAGAGGTTCTCAAATTCGCGCAAATGCGCGTATGGACTCTCGGCCTTCGTTCCTGAGAACGATTGCTCACAAACCATGGCTATGAAGCCGGGGCGTAGCTCATAGCCAGGTGTGGTGATGGGATGTGATGATGGTGGAGGCTCCAAACAATCGCCCGTTGGAGCCGAGTGTTGGCGTAAGGTAGGTGTGGAATCCATACGGATGGTGGATGGTGGTGGGATACACGGACAACTTGACCCAAAGTCTGTCCCCAAGGAAATGGGACAGGTTCACGTCACCAACCATAATATGAAGCAAGCTTTATAGTGAAGCGGACGGATACCGATGTAGCTTTCACCCGGGAGTATTCCAAGGTATCGATTTCCACGGAGAACGAGAAGTATACTAATCCTAAACTAAGTTGTCCAAGGATGGCGGAATGGAATGGGTGAGGTGGTTGACAACAACAAGGAAGAGAAGATATAGGAGGGTAGAGAGGGTACATGTCTGGTAAGAGTATTCTACCGACTACTGGGCAGTTCAGAAGATACGATCAGATACTTGCTTCGGGACTACAGAGCCTCCGACACACAGAAAGGGATGAGAAGGGGTGCCGACTACCCTGAACCTTGCGTCATAAGTCACCGGAACTAACGTGATGGACTACGACGACCGTAAGGGCTGTCACCACCTTACAGCTACCACCTCCGTTGCGACGGGCGGACACCTTTGCTTAACTGTTAATCTTGACTTAATGGTCCACTTCTATGTTAATGGTAAAACCTGCTTTTTTTAGCAACATGGATCAGGGAGCTAGGGCGTACGCTTCGTGCTTGGCCCTAGTGTCTCTCCGTAAGGACTGGTTCTTAAAGCGGCAACCCAGGAGCCTGTCGCCACCGCCAGAACTATAATGGCTCTGGTCTTGGACAAGTAGCATGTACGGCTCTAGCTTGACAGTGGTTACCGACAGGCCGACGGTGTTATGGGAGGCAAGGCACGGGGTGTTATCTTGATTCCACCGAGGACGGTATCCCCGTCGGCTAGGTCTTGTTAGATCCAGTCCCGTGTTGGGAGCTTCTGTTAGTGCGGGGGCTCCACACGTTGCGCTATTTATTTTGTTGTTGTTATTCTTTGCTGTGCATGGACGCCATTGACCCCCTCGTGTCGCTACATGAGCGTAAGTCAATCTCGGTGCCTAGAGTCTCACCACCTTGTATTACCGTAGCGGCTACTGTCTTGTTAGGGTGTCTTGTGAAATCCTCGTAGCGTCCCTATGCGATCACACCTCGGAAGTGTGGTTTGTGAGGTCTGATCCACCTCCGCATGGTTGGGTTTAAAGTTCCTTGAACTTTTACGCGACTGGTGGGTAAAGGGTGAAACCTCTGCAGTGTACAATCTATCATGATAGCCTTGCTCAGGGTCACGAGCGGCCTGGATCCTTTTTGATTAGAAGATGATGCTTATTACTGTTTAATGTTCATTTCTACTCTATTAATTGGGTTTTCAACTGGGATTCATTTAATTGTAGTAATTGTGATTTATGATAAAATGAATCAACTAAAATTTGCTAATGCAGTTCAGCCGTGTCAAGCCTTTCCTTTAAGCCTTCATATACCCATGTTATACTTGCTAAGTAACTCTGTTACTTACACTTGCCATTATACTTGCTGCTATTCAACAAAATCCCGGACGGGTAACAGATGGAATGAATGAGACTGCTGCTACTGAATTCCCTGAAGATCTACCGTACTTCTAAGCTCAACCAGTCAGAGTCCCTGTGGACTACGGCTCCGCTTAGATGAGAGTTAATACTTCAGTCTTCCGCTGTGTTTTATTTAGGTAAACTCTGATGTAAAACAATTTTATTCGAGCATATGTACTCTGTAATACCATATTTGTACATTGTATGTGTCTGTGCACTTCCTGGGCACACATATAGCAGCATTCGGGTTTCTGTGTAAATCCGGGTGTGACAGATTGGTATCAGAGCCGTGCTGACTGTAGGACCGCAGCCTAGATAGAACTGACGTTTAGATTTAGCTCTGTCTCTTCCCTTCTTATTTTACCGAAAAACTGGGTGGAGTTCCATTTCTAAAAATTTGTGTTCTGTGTCCTCTCTACTTCTATTTGTTACAAAAATCTCTAAAATTTTGTTCTCTTCTTGTTCTTTTGGCAATTCGATGGCTCGCACGAAGAGGATTGCTAGAAGGTCAGAAGCTGTCCCCCAGGTCCGTCGTGGACCAATAACGCTGGAGTGGGCAGCACCAGCGACAGCCGTGTTCTACTCCTTGGGGCAACATGAAGATCCTGCTCGCCAGCGTTGGGCACTGCTCAGTGGGCGAGGCTACCAGAAGCCTCCACTCTACACGGGAGAACATTCACAATATGGAGAGCATGCCTGCACTTGGTGGACAGTCGTCACCATATACCAGAAGACTCCGGATGCCAATGGAATGCACCATGTGGAACGAGTCTACAGAGCCATAGCCCCATGGTCAACCTTCGACGAAGGGATCCGCGATGCTGCAGACCATGCCCTCTTCGGCTTCAGAGAACTGAATGAGTGTGCTTAAATTAAGAGATTCCCAGTGCCAGGAAAGATCGTGTCAGAGCCGTTTTGTCCCTACCTTCGTCGATCCTTAGGATCCTACCATGAGTTGTAATAAAGATCGAGTAGTATACGCTTTTGAGTCGAGTTAAAACCCAGTAATGTCGAGTCTTGTGTGAACCTTGTTCCTAAGTGCTTCGTTTGCTTGTTATTATGCCTTTGATTGATTTGGTTCTTTGTATTGATTGGGGATGTATTGTGGGTCTTCTACCTGCAATGACATAAACTGCGTAGATGGGTTCTTACCTTCAAAGTCTTACTCCTCCTTTCTCACCCCTTTCTTCTTTTTGCATCCCTCCCCAGACAATGAAGCCCCTCGAAAGCAATGCAGATAGTGCCCATGGAGAAGAGGCACCAGCTACTTCAATCCATCTCAAGATGGCGAAACTTATGGCAGTACAAACTCAGGCGTTGCACATGATGGCTCAAGCTATGGAAAAGTTTTAACAAGCAAGGATGGAACAAGCCGCACTTCTCAACGATTACAACAAAGGCATTGAGGGAAATAGTAAGGCCTCACCAACACCACTTCCGCCACCATACGACCATGAGAAGCTCTTCGCCATGCAAGCAGGGGCCTGTGAGTTATCATCTCCCTTAACTACGGAGATGACCAATGTGGGAGTTCACCCAGGACCAGTAAAAAAACAAGTGGTAGGAGCATGGAATTGTCAACAGAATAAAAGGAGTCATGGAGTTCCAGAGCTAGAAGGGAGGCTACAACATGAGGACACTAAGACTCAAGGAGGTTGTATATGTTGTGAACACCATGGCCTTCCTTGTCCTCAGGTTAAAGCTAGCCTAATGACAACTGAGGCATATCAACGTTTCTGTTCGGATATCAACAAAGAACAGGGGGCGTTTGCTAAAAGTTCAATCCCGGAAAAAGTTACCCTAGATCAGGATAGTGCTCCAATTATGGGCCTTGAGGATTGTAGTATCACCATCAAAGAATTTCAACCCGGGAGAGGCAGTAGACCCAAGAAGCAAACTAATGAAAGGAGCCAAGGAAAAGAGCTACCGGAACCATGGGCGGTTGGTGATATCTATCCCAGTTCCACTCAAACTCACGGATTCCAAGATCAACACACCAAGCACTTTGAAGACGTCCACCCTCCACATCACAACTACCTCGAGATGAATCCAGATGTACAAAATACTCCACCAGCAGGGAACACAGTACAGGAAGCAAGCCGAGACGAAGTTTACGCTACTTTTTCGGAAAGGAAGGATACTACAAGCCAGTGTTACATCTGTAACAAGACAGGTAACCAGAACAGAAAGAGACCAGCCAAGAAGAGGGGTAGAGGCAAATTCCAACCATATTCCCCAAACTACGAAAGAAAAGGACCACCAGCTGGACAATGGCCGATGCCTCTAGAATTTGATGCAACAGGCAGATGCTACCGTTGTGGCGAAGACGGTCATAATGCGCACGCGTGTCGTTGGAGAGACGGATCATCAGCCTTAGTGACAACGGGGGAGCAGAAAGGTGTTGATGCATACAAGGCGCTGCAGGAGTAGAAGGACCCGACATGACAACACCCACAGGATAAGACTGTGCTAAGTGGAAAGAAAGTCGCCACAGACGGGGACACTCACGTCAAGGAAAAACAATCCAGGAATCTATCTGAGTGTACCCCAATAATTCAATCAGGGTAGTAGAAGTAGAATTAGGGGAAGTGACCACAAAGTGTTTTATGGTATTTCTGCAGTATGAAGGACTATGATTCTCAAGTCTATGTAATGACTACCGATCTGGATAAAGTCTACAAGATGTTGGATGCCACCCACATAAAACTTTTTATTTCTTGCTAGCCTTTCTCACGTCACCCTGACGTCACATTCCTTCTTCCTCCTCCCGCTAATGGCGCGCCCGCCGCGGCCGGCCCGCACGCCGAGGCTCCACCACCCCTGCGCCTATTTAAGCCGAGCCGCCGCACTGTCCTGTGCCTTCCCCCTCCGCTCGAAACCCTAGCCGCCGCCCAACCTCGCTCCACACCGCCGCCGCCGTCCCGAGCTTCGGCCGTCGTCGATCCGCCACCGTGTCGCCGCCTCCGTCGGTCTACGAGCGAAACCGAGACCCCCACAAGCACCCCCTCGTCGATCCGGTCACATAGCTGTGGTCCTTGACGTCCTCTCGCCGCCGGAGCGTCTTCCCCGCGTGAATCCGTCGCTCCGAGCGCCGCCGAGCCCGCACACGCCGTCGACCCGACGATTCGCCGCCGCCCCGACTCCCTCGACGCCCCAGTGAGCTTCCTGTGGTGGTAAGCTCTGCTCCGAGCTCTTTCCCACTCGCTCTGATGCCCCGTAGCTTCGCCGCCGCCTTCGCACGCTCTCGCCGAAGTCCGTCTCCGCCGCTCGACGTCGCCCGTCGTCCACACCGTCTAACCGCCGACGAGAACCCCATAGACGCGTTCACCGTTCTCCCCCGAAGCCGTAGTACCCGATCCCGTCGCTAACTAAGCCCTGTAGCCTTAGATCGGCCCTGCTCCGGCGATCATCCACCGCGGGAACCGGCGGCGCCGCCATCCCCATCCCCGCCGGTGACCCCCATCTCCCCCTTTCACCCCTGGCCGTTCGATCCAAAGCAACCGGCCCAGATTAAGTTGACCGCGGCCAGATAACGGTCAGCGCCGGTCAGCGCTGGCAATTTTTTTAAAGAGACCCCGAGCTTTTCGCAAATCAACCCGCCGTCCCAACCTTTTCAAAACTATTTACAAATGTGCCCCTGCTTCGCGCTTTAACCCCCGAGTTTCCCTGTTTTTACACCCAGAAGCCCAGCCCTGGCCTTTTTATGGTTTAGCCCCTGAAGTTTATGAAGAATTATGTTTTAGTCCCTGTAATTTTGCAGAAAAGCCCCTGAAACTTTTAAAACTTTGCCAGCAAGCCCCTGAACCTTAGAAAAGCCATAGCTTTCGCGTTTGAGCCCCGATTCGACCCGTTCAAGTTGCGTTAGGTTCGTATCGATGTAAGCTACGCGTTAAAAATGTTGTTCACCCTAACGTAATTAATACAATAATTTTCTCAATTTTCTAAAATTTTCCAGGCTTTATATAATTAACAGGGAATTTAGTATAGGAAAATTCAATTTTCTAAACTAAATTAAAGCAATATAGGTTTAATATTGAGTGCCTTGCATTCATGCTGGCTGCATTGTGTTTTGGTTGTGTGCAGTTCAATTGGAATTTAAATCTAATTTAAATTTGAATTTGAATTGCTTTGTTTGGAGGCCTAGAAAAGTTGTTTCGGCTTGAGTCCGTTTCTGCTCCCCGGACTTTCCCCGAGTCCACTTTTGCTCCCCGAACTTTCTTTCCCGGCCTGTTTTTCCCCCTTCCTTTCTTTCCCCTCCAGTCGGCCCAAACTTCCTGCGCTGGCCCAGCAACTCCGCCCGCGGCCCAGCTCGGCCACCAGCCACTCGGCCCAGCTCCCCGCGGCCCAGCCGCCTTCCCCCGCCGCAGAGCTCGGCCCAGCAGCCTCCTCCCTCACTGCCACGTCGGCCCCCACGTCAGGCTGCCGACGTCACCCTGACGTCACATTCCTTCTTCCTCCTCCCGCTAATGGCGCGCCCGCCGCGGCCGGCCCGCACGCCGAGGCTCCACCACCCCTGCGCCTATTTAAGCCGAGCCGCCGCACTGTCCTGTGCCTTCCCCCTCCGCTCGAAACCCTAGCCGCCGCCCAACCTCGCTCCACACCGCCGCCGCCGTCCCGAGCTTCGGCCGTCGTCGATCCGCCACCGTGTCGCCGCCTCCGTCGGTCTACGAGCGAAACCGAGACCCCCACAAGCACCCCCTCGTCGATCCGGTCACATAGCTGTGGTCCTTGACGTCCTCTCGCCGCCGGAGCGTCTTCCCCGCGTGAATCCGTCGCTCCGAGCGCCGCCGAGCCCGCACACGCCGTCGACCCGACGATTCGCCGCCGCCCCGACTCCCTCGACGCCCCAGTGAGCTTCCTGTGGTGGTAAGCTCTGCTCCGAGCTCTTTCCCACTCGCTCTGATGCCCCGTAGCTTCGCCGCCGCCTTCGCACGCTCTCGCCGAAGTCCGTCTCCGCCGCTCGACGTCGCCCGTCGTCCACACCGTCTAACCGCCGACGAGAACCCCATAGACGCGTTCGCCGTTCTCCCCCGAAGCCGTAGTACCCGATCCCGTCGCTAACTAAGCCCTGTAGCCTTAGATCGGCCCTGCTCCGGCGATCATCCACCGCGGGAACCGGCGGCGCCGCCATCCCCATCCCCGCCGGTGACCCCCATCTCCCCCTTTCACCCCTGGCCGTTCGATCCAAAGCAACCGGCCCAGATTAAGTTGACCGCGGCCAGATAACGGTCAGCGCCGGTCAGCGCTGGCAATTTTTTTAAAGAGACCCCGAGCTTTTCGCAAATCAACCCGCCGTCCCAACCTTTTCAAAACTATTTACAAATGTGCCCCTGCTTCGCGCTTTAACCCCCGAGTTTCCCTGTTTTTACACCCAGAAGCCCAGCCCTGGCCTTTTTATGGTTTAGCCCCTGAAGTTTATGAAGAATTATGTTTTAGTCCCTGTAATTTTGCAGAAAAGCCCCTGAAACTTTTAAAACTTTGCCAGCAAGCCCCTGAACCTTAGAAAAGCCATAGCTTTCGCGTTTGAGCCCCGATTCGACCCGTTCAAGTTGCGTTAGGTTCGTATCGATGTAAGCTACGCGTTAAAAATGTTGTTCACCCTGTTAGTTGTTTTATAAATTAATCATGTAATTAATTTGATTAATCCCTACCTTATATGTTTTGGAAATAAAATCAAATATAGGTTTAAACTCAGACCTTTTTTGTAAATAAATGTTAATTTGAATAATATTGACTTAAATATGTTTTAGTATAATTTGATCAATACAAACACATTATGATATAAATCGATTAGATGCTCTCACATGTTTTATCTTAAATAAAATATTTATAATTGGTGTAATTTATATAATTATAAATAAAATATGATTAAGTTTTATCTCGTTATACGAATTCAAATAAAATTTAATTAATTCCAACATAAGATGTTTCTCTGAAATATCTTTTGTATTATTATTTTTTGTTTAATTAAAATTAATCAAGTATATGGTCTTTTGTGCCCTTTTGCTATGTAAATTTTCCGATAATCGTATCTTTTCAACCGTAGCTCCGTTTTCAGCGATTCTTGCGCTCACGTGACCGTGGAACCAAGCCCGATCCTTCAGTGCGCTCTTTTAAAGCTTTTCTTTTGATTGGTGTACTGTTCTTAGTTGTACCTGTTTGTTGCTTGTATGTCTGCGCCGTTGCTTGCTTCGAGTAGAAGGAGCGAGGTTCGAGACTCGGAAGATTAAGGGCAAGAGCGAGAGCAAGAGCAAGAGTTCAAGATTCTAAGCAGCTAACATTTGGATAAAGGCAAGTATAGCACGGACAATCCTTGCTACCCAAACACACCTTTACATTATTTACTGCATACGCATGTGTCTAAATTGTTACCCCTTTAAGGTTTTACCTAGTTCTGTTTATCCTGTACCTTGATCACCTGGTTTTATGCATATGGGTAGATATTTGCTAGGCGCAGCTACTGTCACCTTTGCTTAACTGTTAATCTTGACTTAATGGTCCCCTTCAATGTTAATGGAAAAACCTGCTTTTTTTAGCAAAGTGGATCAGGGAGCTAGGGCGTACGCTTCGTGCTTGGCCCTAGTGTCTCTCCGTAAGGACTGGTTCTTAAAGCGGCAACCCAGGAGCATGTCGCCACCGCCAGAATTATAATGGCTCTGGTCTTGGACAAGTAGCATGTACGGCTCTAGCTTGACAGTGGTTACCGTCAGGCCGACGGTGTTATGGGAGGCAAGGCACGGGGTGTTATCTTGATTCCACCGAGGATGGTATCCCCGTCGGCTAGGTCTTGTTAGACCCAGTCCCGTGTTGGGAGCTTCCGTTAGTGCGGGGGCTCCACACGTTGCGCTATTTATTTTGTTGTTGTTATTCTTTGCTGCGCATGGACACCATTGACCCCCTCATGTCGCTACATGAGCGTAAGTCAATCTCGGTGCCTAGAGTCTTGCCACCTTGTATTACCGTAGCGGCTACTGTCTTGTTAGGGTGTCTTGTGAAAATCCTCGTAGCGTCCCTATGTGATCACACCTCGGAAGTGTGGTTTGTGAGGTCTGATCCACTTCCGCATGGTTGGGTTTAAAGTTCCTTGAACTTTTACGCGACTGGTGGGTAAAGGGCGAAACTTCTGCAGAGTGTACAATCTATCATGATAGCCTTGCTCAGGGTTACGAGCGGCCTGGATCCTTTTTGATTAGAAGATGGTGCTTATTACTGTTTAATGTTCACTTCTACTCTATTACTAGGGTTTTCAACTGGGATTCATTTAATTGTAGTAATTGTGATTAATGATAAAATGAATCAACTAAAATTTGCTAATGCAGTTCAGTCGTGTCAAGCCTTTCCTTTAAGCCTTCATATACCCGTGTTATACTTGCTAAGTAACTCTGTTACTTAAACTTGCCATTATACTTGCTGCTATTCAACAAAATCCCGGACGGGTAGCAGATGGAATGAATGAGACTGCTGCTACTGAATTCCCTGAAAATCTGCCGTACTTCTATGTTGTGGTCAACCAGTCAGAGTCCCTATGGACTGCGGCTCCGCTTAGATGAGAGTTAATACTTCAGTCTTCCGCTGTGTTTTATTTAGGTAAACTCTGATGTAAAACCATTTTATTCAAGCATATGTACTCTGTAATACCATATTTGTACGCTGTATGTGTCTGTGGACTTCCTGGGCACACATATAGCAGCATTCGGGTTTCTGTGTAAATCCGAGTGTGACATAGACAAATTCCGGTCCTACCTTGTCGGGGCCAAAGTCATAGTCTATTCAGATCACGCTGCTCTGAAGTACCTTCTGACCAAAAAGGATGCAAAACCAAGGCTTATCCGCTGGGTTCTGCTACTCCAAGAGTTTGACATCGAGATAAGAGATAAGAAAGGAGTAGAGAACTCAGTGGCTGACCACCTGTCCCACATGGAAGTACCGTCTGATCTTCCGATCGACGACTACTTACGGGATGACACCCTCCTCAAGGTCACCACCGGCGATCCGTGGTACGCCAACATAGAGAACTTCATGGTAATGGGGTATGTCCCTCCTGGAGAAAACAGGAAGAGGCTAGTTTACGAGAGCCGACTCCATGTCTAGGATGACCCATACCTTTTTCGGATATGTAGTGATGGACTCCTCAGAAGGTGCATCCCTACACATGAGGCTTATAAAATCCTGGAGAGGTGCCATGCAGCCCCGTACGGAGGGCACTACGGTGCATTCTTGACCAATGCCAAGGTCTGGCATAGTGGGTTTTATTGGCCCAGCATGTACGAAGATGCAAGGGCATTCGTCATGCGGTGCCCCCGCTGCCAGAAACATGGGAACATTAACACTAGAGACGCGATGCCCCTCACTAGCAACCTCCAAGTAGAGATCTTCGATGTTTGGGGAGTGGACTTCATGGGTCCCTTCCCAATTTCTGAGGGTTGCCAGTTCATCCTAGTGGCAGTAGACTACGTCGCTAAGTGGGTGGAGCTCTACCTTGCGTAGCCGCCCATTCTAGGAACGCGAAACGAATGTTTCATGAATACATCTTCCCGCGTTTCGGCGTTCCTAGGATAGTCATTAGTGAGGGTGCAGCATAATGTTACTACACCCTATCACCCTCAGACTAGCGGTCAAGCAGAAATATCAAATAAACAAATCAAGAATATTCTGCAGAAAACCGTAAACGAGATGGGTAGACAATGGAAGGATAAACTCCCAGATGCACTCTGAGCATATCGTACGGCCTATAAGACGGCCATAGGCATGACCCCATATCAGCTAGTCTATGGCAAGACCTGCCACTTACCAGTAGAAATGGAGTTCAAAGCTCACTGGGCCATTAGGAAGTGGGGTATGAACCTTCCGGCTGCCGGTCTCAAACGGAAGATCCAACTGGCCGAACTAGATGAAATGAGAGAGAGAGAGCCTACCATAGCTCCCAGCTGTATAAGGAACGGACCAAGAGATGGCATGATAAAAGTATTAAGGTCAAAACGTTCAAGCCGGGAGATAAGGTCCTCGTCTTCAACTCCGGTGTCAAGCTTTTTGGCCATGGGAAGTTGCGTAGCAAGTGGGACGGCCCATTTACAGTAGTCCATGCTGCTCCTCACGGAGCCGTCACCCTACAAAACGAGGACGGAAACACCTTTAAGGTCAACGGACAGCGGTTGAAGGTTTTCCTGGAACCTGAGCCTCCGCCACTCGACGACTTAGATGTTGTCGAATTTGTGGAACTCTAAAACCCGTCCGTAGGATTATGGCCCAATACCCCCCTGTACATAGCTGGGCCAAAAATCTTCTGAACCTCAAAAACCCGCGACCACAGAGACAAAAACCGACCTGGCTCGCACCCCTGGGGGCCCAGAGCCCAGTTCGGCCGAACCAGGCTAGTTCGGGCGAACTGGCCAGTTCGCCCGAACCCTAGGGTTCGGCCGAACCAGGTCCCCTGGCCCTCCGTGCAGATAATTGCCTCTAAACTCATCTACAGTTGATGCAATCCCGAAATGTCGGGAAACTTGTTTTTCCCGATCAGAAATCCCCGATAAGACCCAGAGTCTCTCTGTCGTCTTTCCATCTCATCTACAACCTCTCTAGCCCATACACACAGCCACCATGGCCTCCCTTCCATCCAAGAGCGCATCATCAGCTCAAGGCTCGAGCAGCAGCAGCCGGAACGGCAACCTCCCCGGACGGAGCACGCCTTTCGCATCTCCGACGTCGACGCAGCGGGAGACGTGTGCAGGGGGAGAACGTCGGGCCGCAGCCCGGTGAGGCGTGGCAACTCCCCTCACCGTTCAGCACTCAACGAGCTCCTCGCCCCACTCAAGGGGATCAAGATGCCACCACGTTCGCCTTCGCCGAGGCCGAACATAGGGCAGCTGCGCCCAAGGTCCGCATCCTTCCCGAGGGTAACAGACTTGGCGTTGCTGCTGGCCAAGGAGGAGGCCGAGGAGGTGCCGGACTACACGCCGGAGAGCCCACCTCGTTTCACCATCAGGGGAACACGTATCCCCGGAGGAGGGTACGGCAAGGTCCTCGTCCCGCCACTCAACCGGGACGAGCTGGGGCTAGCTGACTCGTCTTAGTCCTCTCCTCCACGGCGCCATCCCAAGGTCCGGCGCCACAGGCTGCCCCCGCCCATCAATGGGCTGCCTGGGGACATGGAGTTCTCAGAGGGCGAGGACGGCGAGAAAGAGGAGGAAAAGCCGCCCACCATAGAAAGCCTGAAGGAGGAGCTGGAACTGGCGAAGCAAAGGATCAACCACCTGGATGAGAAGGTTGCGGAAGCTGAGCTTGCCCGCATGGAGTCGGGGGATAAGATGGAAGTCCTCTGCAAGGCTCTGTGCGCGAAGCTCAAGAGGCTCTTCAAGGCCATAGGAAACGAGAATCTCTATGGACCGGAGTAGTGTCACGCGGTCGTTTCGTTTGTAGATAGAGCACCGTTAGTTTAGTTGTTTGGTTTGCTAGTTGTTTGATTCATTTATTTATTTTAGATCAATGTTTAGGGTGCTCTGAATATTTCCCTTCCCCAATATTTTGTTTCCAATCTTAGGTTTGATTAATAAATAAAATTTAGAATTGAGTGCAAAAGAATAAAAGCCACGTCCCGGGTGGTGCATTTGAGCCATCCGGGGTATGCCCTGCATAACAGAGAATTGCACGAGTACAGGAATGACACAGGAGCACCAGGGAATGGGAACGAGCTCGGGGACCAGTTCGGCCGAACCAGGTGGTTCGGGCGAACTGGGCAGTTCGGCCGAACCAGCCTATTCGGCCGAACCAGCCCCGGTCGCCCCCTCTCGCGCACCTACATGCTGGTTTGCACCTCCTTCCCTCTATTTATTTTTCCTGTGTTGTCACGTTTCGAAAATTGAAGTATATGCATCATTTAAACGAAACGAAACTTGGTAATCTTTTATCTCATGATCTCGCCTATCGCTTATTTTCAACCTAGTATCCTGTACCTGTGAAAGAAATCATCACTTTAGGACCCCCCTGATCTAAGTTGTTGACAATTGTGATATGAATTGATAAAACGAGCCACTTGTTCATTCTTACATCCGGGAGAATTTAATTTTGGAAATATAAAAACCAAACTCTATCCCTTCATCCTGTCCACAAATACCACAATACATATATGCTTGAGAGTTTACTCCTGAAACCTGTCATGTCTAGTACAATGTCTTGTCGAATTTTGAGTCCCCAGAATAATCACATTGCCTCAGTTCGGTTGCAAGCAAATCTGTAATCGGAGTATAGTAGAAGTCTTCATGCCTCGGTGATACCCTGAAAAAAATGAGAAAAAAGCAAATAAAGGACTCATGAAAGTCCCAATGAAAAAAAAATCCCAAAAAGGGAGAAGAGAAAAAGAGAGGGGTCATGAGGCTGAAGACCAATATGAACTCCTCATCTTCAACTTGCAATCCGGCCGAGGGCAGTGGTGAGACGCCTCGGGAACCAATCTTCGGTTCGACAGAAATACATGACTTGACACGGCCACCACTGAGGAAAGATACACAATGAGTGTGAGGGAGAAGCTCTAGAGAGCTGAGTGCTAGGGATGAAGGGACAAGAGTCTTTTGTTTGTGAAAAGCAAGAAAACCCCGAATGCAGGAAGAGCAAGAGGATTTTGTTGTAAGAATCATTCCAGTTGTCAACCGCCCAAGATCCAGGGGATAGCCACTGCAAATTCGCAGGTATGAGAGAAAAGTTTAAAATATTCAATATGCAAGTATTCATGTTATGAAAAAACCCTTACTTAGGTCTTGCTCTTGTTTTAATTTCTTTACTCGGGACGAGCAAAGATCTAAGTCTGGGGGAGCTTGTTGGCGGTCGTTACAGACCGATTTCCGACCTCCAACCAAGTATAAAATGAACATAACGGAGACACACACCATAGCTATAGGGCTTATCACTGACTATTTCCACAAGTTTTGGTGATTGTCCCGTATGTAGGTACAAAATGGAGAAACACATGCTATGGGGGTCAGAAATGACCGATTCGGCTGAACGACACGATTCGGCCAGGTTACCCCCTCAGCCGTGCAAGCCACCGGGAGCCATCCACATCAACCAAGAAAACACGATGTACGACACGTGGACGCCCGCCAACTCATCTCGGCTCACCGCCACCTCGCCACGGGCCAGTACACCACGAAACCAAGCACCAGAATCAAGACCACGAGGACCAGAAGAGAAGGCGGTGCAGCAGGGACCGGGCCGGGCCTCTGGCCCAGTTCGGCCGAAGCCACCAATTCGGCCGAACCAACCAAAGCTCGGAACCGCCTTCCCTTGATGCATCCTGGCCATTGGAGCAAAGGCGGTGCATCCAACGCCTTCGGCCGAACTCAAGAGGAGAAGAAGAGTAGGCGTCGCTAGGTTCCGCCACTCATATCAGTAGAAATAGGGAGAGAGGAGAGGTGAGCGTCCCGGAAAGGAGCCGGAGCATCGGCCCCTCTTCTAGCTATACCTCTATGGATGCGACTTGCTTCGAGTGACATCCGGGTCATGTCTGGTAACTCTTGTATCTCTCTCTGATTAATTGAGCATTCAGTTCTTACTTCTTTACTTGCTTCGTTCTTCGTTCAATGCTTAGTAGTGTAGTATAATTGTATGCTAGCTGCTTAGCTTGTTTGCTTATCTGTCTGCAGTAGATAAGTATTAGTCAACTAGTTTAGGCGTGGTGCCTATACTTGAGACTAGCTTAGAATCCGCCCATCGCAACGGAGGTGGTAGCCGTAAGGTGGTGACAGCCCTTACGGTCGTCATAGTCCATCACGTTAGTTCCGGTGACTTAGGGACCCAAGGTTCAGGGTAGCCGGCACCCCTTCTCATCCCTTTTTGTGTGTCGGAGGCTCTGTAGTCGCGAAGCAAGTATCTGATCGTATCTTCTGAACAGCCCAGTAGTCGGTAGAATACTCTTACCTGACCTGTACCCTCTCTACCCTCCTATCTCTTCTCTTCCTTGTTGTCGTCAACCACCTCACCCATTCCATTCCGCCATCCTTGGACAACTTAGTTTAGGATTAGTATACTTCTCGTTCTCTGTGGAAATTTAGTACACTTCTCGTTCCCCGTGGAAATCGATACCTTGGAATACTCCCGGGTGAAAGCTACATCGGTATCCGTCCGCTTGTGGATTTATCTGTAGGCCGTAAGGAGTGCCAACAATCCTCCTAACAGTCCTGGTACCGCACTAGATAGGCTTGCTGGAACCCTCCCCATTCTGGGTAGATGGTGAGCACTGTAAATTCCACTTCCAGACATTTCGATGCGGTCCATAATTGTCGGCAAGGCGAGTATCAGCGTCAAAGCGATCCGCCGCAACGGTCCGCAATCGACACCCATTACAGGTATTGCCGCCCAAACTCCTCAAATCCATCAATCTCAAGTAATCCATAAACATACCCGCAACAGGTACTCCGTAGGAACTGTCCGAGTGCAGTTCCAAAGCACCCCGATCAAACGACCGGGTTGTTATCACACGCCTCCACCGCCTAGCTGCACTACTCCTCCCAAGCCACCCAACTCACGCCAAGAAGATCAATCACAACCATCCCAACACATGCAAGCATAGCATTCTCATAAAGTGGATAGTAGGTAGCAAGGAAACAGGGTAGATAAAAGGCAGTGCGGGCATATCATCATCATGCGAATAAAGTAAAGCGCTAGCATACTAGTTGCATGTCTAATAGGTATTTCAGAGAATGGTCGGGAGTGAACCTGGGACTTTCTCTTGAACTTCGTAGAGGTAGTTGAGGTAGTAGACGTCCTCCACTTGTCTCTCAGGTCCTCCTAAGATCGCAGAAAGAAAATAAAGACGCGGCTAC
>OAMR01000362.1:800307-824398 GCA_900205405.1 Echinochloa crus-galli
CCTTAGTTTCTGCCCGTTGCAACGGAGGTGGTAGCTGTAAGGTGGTGACAGCCCTTCCGGTCTTTGTAGTCCATCACGTTAGTTCCGGTGTCCTAGGACCCAAGGTTCAGGGTAACCGGCACCCCTTCTCATCCCTTTCTGTGTGTCCACCGGTGAAAAGATGAAAATCCTGCTCTATCCCTTCATCCTGTCCACAAATACCACATATGCTTGAGAGTTTACTCCTGAAACCTGTCATATTCTGTATGAAGTCTTGTTGAAAGTTGTGTTTTTGGAATGGATCACATTGTCTGAGGTCTGTTGCAAGCAAATCTATCATCAGAGTGTAGTGGAAGTCCTCATGCCTAGATGATACCCTGAAAAAAAAGAGAGAGAGATAAAGGACTCATGAAAGTCCAAGAAAGAAAAAAAAATCCCAAAAAGGGAAGAGAAAAGAAAAAGAAAAAGGGGTCAAAAAGGCTAAGGACCAACATGAAACTCTCCATCATTAACTTGCAACACGACCGAGGGCAGTGATGAGAAGCTCCAGGAGCTAAACTGTGGCTTGACCGAAGTACTTGACATGACAAGGTCACCACCTGAGAGACAAAGAAAAATACATAAGAGAGTGAGTGAAAGGAGAAAGCTTCAGAGAGCTGAGTGTCAGGAATGAAGGAAGACGAGCTGTTTATTTGAAAAATCAGAAAACCCCGAATGCAGGATGAGCAAGAGGACCTTGTTGTAAGAGCCGTTCCATTCATCAACCGCCCAAGATCCGGGAAGTAGCCACTACAAATTCACAGGTATGAGAAAGGTTTGAAGTATTCAATATGCAAGTATTCATGATATGAAAGAACCCTTACTTTGGTCTTGCTCCTGTTTTAATTTCTTTACTATCAAAGATATCCCGAGAGTCGCGTGGGAATCGTCGGGAAACTCCGTTTTTCATTCGTGGAAACGGGAAGAGGGGCTGACACTTCGGCTCCTCTCCGGGACGCTCACCTCTCCTCTCTCCCTATCTCTACTGATACAAGTGGAGAACTAACAGTGCTTCGCCTGCACTTTACTCTTGTGTTGTGTCTTTTGCATGTGAAACCGGGCCTCTATTTATAGCAAGGAAGGACGGTGGAGGCAGAGTAGCAGCCAAGGCAGCTGGGAGGCGGTGCCGGGCCGTTCGGGCGAAATCCTCGGTTCGGGCGAACTGGGCAGTTCGCCCGAACCGGAGAATTCGGCCGAACGGCCTGGCACCGCCTCCCAGCTGCCTTGGCTGCCACTCTGCTTCCCACCGTCCTTGCTGGCTATAAATTGAGGCCCCTGGTCACTTGCAACACACACAACACAAGAGAGAAGTGAGCGTTGCAAAGTTCCGCCACTTGTATCAGTAGAAATAGGGAGAGAGGAGAGGTGAGCGTCCCGGAGAGGAGCCGGAGTGTCGGCCCCTCTTCTCGCTGTACCTCTACGGATGCGACTGCGCTTCGAGTAACATCCGGGGCATGTCTGGTACTCCTTGTACTATAGGGCTTATTACTGATTATTTCCACAAGTTTTGGTGAGTGTCCCGTATGCAGGTACAAAGTGGAGAAACACAAGCTATAGGGTCAGAAATGACCAACTCAGCCGAACGATACGATTCGGCCGGTTACCCCCCTTAGCTGTGCAAGCCAGGTTGCTTAGCTTGGGTGCTTATCTTTCTATAGGAGATAAGTATTAGTTGACTAGTGTAGGCGTGGTGCCTATACTTGAGACTAACTTAGTTTATTCCCGTCGCAACGGAGGTGGTAGCCGTAAGGTGGTGACAGCCCTTACGGTCTTTGTAGCCCATCACGTTAGTTCCGGTGACTTAGGACTGCTCAGGGTAGTCGGCACCCCTTCTCATCCCTTTCTGCGTGTCGAATGCCCTGTAGTCCCGAAGCAAGCTGTTCGTATCATCTGAACTGCTCAGTAGTCGGTAGAATATCGTTACCAGACCTGTACCCTCTCTACCCTCCTATCTCTTCTCTCTTCCTTGTTGTCGTCATCCACTTCATCCATTCCATTTCATCCACTTCATCTACCTAGGACAACTTAGTTTAGGATTAGTGTACTTCTCGTTCTCCGTGGAAATCAATACCTGGAATACTCCCGGGTGAAAGCTACATCGGTATCCGTCCGCTTGCGGATTTATCTGTAGGCCGTAAGGAGTGCCAACAGTCGCCTCGTCCCATATGATGAGAGACGCAGACTGCAGCAGCTTGGCGGTACCACTCTGTTTCATGAAGCTACAACAACATAAGTCATCAAGCATAAGGGGAATCTTGAAACGTGAGTGTGCCGTCCTCCCACCAGGCATTATAGATGCCGCGACACCAGATGTAGCTGTAGCAACAGCAATCTTGTTCTGACTGCGGACCGTTTCGAGAAGTGCTCTGTACAAAAATGTCTTTCCTGTGCCGCCAGGTCCATCAACAAAGAATAAGCCACCCCGTTCAGTGTCGACAGTTGACATTATGACATCATAAGCAGCCTTTTGCTCCTCGTTTAGCATATCAGCAAGTCTAACATCTTCCAGATTAGTCTCAATGCTCGACTCCTCAAATATCTCACGAGGAATCCCGCTAGCATCGTCGAATGCATCGTCGATTTGTGGAAGAGGGAACGACCTTATGTCCTTACCCATTGATTGCAACATTTTCCTGATGTCAATCAGAACAAGCTGTTGCACCGCATTCGGGATTGGATTATTGCGCTTGTAGTCTTCTGCCATTGCATCAAAGTGTTTTGTGAACAAACCGGCCACATCTTTCGGCTCGCAGAATACAATTATCATAGCGAACAACGTACGCAATGAGGCTGGCATCTGGAACAGGCTGTTTTCAGTAAGACAATCATCGAGCGATTTGTCCTCTTCGATCAGGCCTCGACTCATTGCAGCCCCACGAAACGAAGGATAATGCACCCCATCAACAGTCCTGAGGTCGTACCACGACCTCGCTCCAGGGACTTTGTTCAGGAGAACCCGAACTAAACCTAGTACATGGAATGTTGCATATAAACTCTTTTATTCCCGAGTATTGGTGGTCGAAATTGGGTTGTAACGACCGCCAACAAGCTCCCCCAAGCTTAGACCTTTGCTCGTCCTCGAGCAAAGATAGAAACTTAGGCTCGATGCATCAGGAGTTGCTACAATGCACTCCTTGGGGCTCGCTGTGCAGGACCTACAAACAAGAATTCACATTTACTGAAATAGTATACATTCATGCAAATCAGGTAAGGATATGCCATATTTGTATGACTCAAATGTATTACTTGCCTTCAGTGTCAAGACCATCAGCTCCACTGTCTTCATCTGCAGGTTCCCTGTCATGATCAACAAGTCTCAGTGTCCTGACCTGATCAGCATGTCCAGGTTACATTTTTTTAAGACGTATGGAGTTTATTATTCATGTTTGAAAATATGTTTAGCGAAAGTTACTTAAAGCTAAGCTCTATAGGCGGTCACTAAAGATGAATAATTATCAGAGTCTGGGGCAAATAATAATTCTTTTAGCACTAAGGGAAATAATAGTTAAAAGGCCGTACGCTGGCCAGTACCCAATAGGAAAAAGTCCATTTTACATCCCTAACGTTTGGCAGAAGTTTGTTTTTCATCCTCAACGTGAAAAACCAGGAATCTTGCATCCCTCAACTCTTCAAAACTGTGCATTTTACGTCCCTCGGCGGTTTCGACGGCAGTTTCGCTGATGTGACGGCAATTTCGCTGACGTGGCGCGTTGACATGACGTGCATAAAATGGCTGCAACTTTGAAAACTCATATAAAATCATAAAAAAATAAAAAAAATATAAATCCAGTTTTTTTAGCTTCCTCATGAGCATCTTTACACAGTGGATTCGTTTATTTACACGTTTGATATTATTTTATAGTCGAAATAAAATAGGCAAGAAAAGATGCCATAGAACTTGTAAAATTCATAGTAAATATTTGAAAAACTATAAAATAGTAAATCCAACTCATGTGTGCCTCTAGTGACTGTGTACATCTATCAGAGTTGTTTTCTTTACATATTAAATGTTTGTATATGGTATAAAAGAATTATGTTTAGCATATGCACAAACATAATCTTACTCTACCGTATAAAAACTTCTAATATATAAACAAACTACTCTACTTGATGCACGCACTCACCAGAGGCATACAGGATTTGGATTTACTATTTTATATTTTTTTTAAATGTTTACTATGCATTTTACAAGTTCTATGGCACCTTTCCTACTTATTTTATTTCGACTAGAAAATAATATCAAACATGTAAATAAATGACTACATTGTGTAAATATTCTCATAGGAAGCTAAAAAAAATTGGATTGATATTATTATCATTTTTTTACGATTTTATATGATTTTTTAAAGTTGCAGCTATTTTAAGCATGCCACGTCAACGCGCCACGTCAGCGAAATTGCCGCCACATCAGCAAAACTACCGCCACATCAGCAAAACTACCATCGAAACCACCGAGGGAATTAAAATGCACGGTTTTAAAGAGTTGAGGGATGTAAGATTCCTGGTTTTTCACGTTGAGGATGAAAAACGAACTTCTACCAAACGTGAGGGACGTAGAATAGACTTTTTCCTACCCAATACACACCACCGCACAGTTGTCTCCAGCCCAACTTCTACGCAACTCTGGGCCTACTGGGACTCCTTAATCTACAGAAATGTTGCTGAGCGGAGCCCAACCAGCTCCGGGGAAGACACGCCAAGGCCTTATGTCTCTGTAATTTCCTCTACAGTCTGAAAGAACTGAAACGAGCAAACATCGCGAGAAACACGGTCCAACAAACCGTAGCCTCAAGGCGGCAGCGGCAGATGGAGCCGGCATGGAGCATACGTGAAGAGATGACCTTGCCAGGGAGGAAAGAGGATCATGGCATGCCCTCATCGAGAGAGGAAGAGACGAGTGAGGACGATCGCGGAGGAGACATCGTGATGAAGAGGCCACGCGTAGAAGATGAGGAGGAGCGGGAGCTCGAAGATCTGAAGGAATGCCACAGATTTTGGGTGGCGAACTTGTCCCCTCACTTCGGGCCATTGAACGCTACCAGTATGTATAGCTAGTTGCTTGCTGTGTTCTACGTTTCGTTTTATAGTATCTGCCCGATCTTCTTGATCTCATCAAAATTGCCGCGGTTTGATTATTGCAGCCGGGTCGGACATTGGCCCCATGCGCTACACAGATTTAGGACCGCTGCGTTTCGGTGATATCCCCTCCGATGCCTTGGAAAGTTTGTCGATCAAGGTAAACCGACCTCAAGGGTCTCGAATGGCCTATCAGGGTCTTTGGCCTAGTTGCCGTACGTGACTCCATTTATCACAAGCGAAATGTTCTCTTCGATCGCTCCAAGGAGAACTGCCAAACCCTCACCGAGAAGGTATGTGACAGTTACCATGTAATGGTTGTCCATGGTTTAAGTTATGTAGCAAGAGACGAATTCCTGCCCTCTCCCACACACCTACTACTTTCGTAACCATGCACAGTCGTATCCACTGCAAATTTGAATTCTTTGGTTGATAGTTGTGTATGCAAATTATAACTTATTTAATATATTATCTGTTACTGACTTGTTAATTAATTTGTATTGCAAATCAACTGCTTTAATAGTGGAGTGCCATTCGGTGACAGTTCAGATATGCATTCACATGTTTAATGAAATTTATATGTCAGCATGCTGGGTGTTAAATAATTATTGCATTTCAATTTTAGGAAATATGTAGCTTGTTCCGGAGATCATAGCAAGCTAGAATGTTCATTTATTAAGTCAATTGCATTTTTTTAAATGTCTAAACTGTTATTGACTGTTTTGAATTCTTTCATTGATAGCTGCGTATGCAAATTATAACTTATTTAATAAATGAACTGTTACCGACTTATTAGAATTAATTTGTATTGTAAATCGATTGTTTTAGTACTGCACCAATGTGCAGTTCAGATATGAATTCACAGTGTTGAGTATGTTGTTTGTTCCATCTATGGACCACAACAAGCTAGAACATTCATTTACAAAGTCATTTGTAGTTTTTTCCAACCTCTAAACTGTTATTGGCTAACCAAGTTTGTTGCATGATCACAAGTCAAGATTTTTTTATACATGATAGGAATTTGCTTTCGTGGAATTTGTGTTTGGGAATAAAACCATTTGCGGGATCATCTGTGCATGTGCCTCGGATTAAATTCCTTATATACTATCATAAATTGTTGGGTCTTATTATCTAGCAAAGTCACCAATTTTTCTTCCAAATGTTGTTTATCTTGGACAAAATCACGAATTGATGTTTCCGATCATGACCCTGTTAGCTATTTCTCCTTCCCATTGTCACTGGCATTTCTATTTCACTTTGTATGGTTCATTGTTTTTAACTTTGGCTACTCAACAACAAAGTCTATGTTGCCTTTGGTATTATCTCCCCTATATCATGTGATAAACTCTTTATGTACTTGTAACATTTTCAATGACTCTGTTAACCTCTCTCTTCCTTTTAATCAAATAGGTGTTAAGGCACGTTCCAAAAAAAGGACTCTCTTAAAGGCACACGCTGTTCATGGCAAAATCTCCTTTTGTGTCTTATCTTGTTTACTGTAATTATGGAGTAGCATCTCATACCGAATAAAATATGTGTTTGCAGGATTCATCCTTAGTGCTCATGGGTCCCAACCGTGCTATTGCTTTGATTGATCCTCCAGAATTTGAGGTGGAGCTCAGAGTCCTGAGCAGCATACCATCGGAAGGAAAAGATAAAGTTCATACTCCCTCTGTTCTAAAGTGTAGGCCGTTTGACTTTTTTTAACCAAAGTTGACCGCTCGTACTATCCAAAGTTGTGCGCAAGTTATCATATTTTTTGTGGTGACTTGCTTTATTAATATAAAGTCTACATAAATGTCTTTAAATTTGACCATATTTTCACAAATTTTTTGAATAAGACGAGCGGTCAACGTTGGGGTCAAAAAAGTCAAACTCCATACATTGGGGTCAAAGTTCATGTATTTTTTGAAAATTGTCATCCAACTTTTTGAGATCCACACATAAAGGCCATGTTTGGATCCCTAATGTTAGTGTTAGTGTTAGTGGTAGTTTTTAGCACCCCAAACTAACATGTAACAAACTAACACCAATTACCACCTCATGGAGGGGTTAGTTTTTTGGGAGGTGTTTGTCCCAACTAACATCAAAATAACACATATGTTTGGATCCAAAGTGTTAGTTTAGTGTTACTTTGCTCCATACTAACACTAGCACTTGGATCCAAACAGGGCCAAAGTTTCATACAATTCATAAAGTTCATACTCCCTCTGTTCTAAAGTGTAGGCCGTTTGACTTTTTTTAACCAAAGTTGACCGCTCGTACTATCCAAAGTTGTGCGCAAGTTATCATATTTTTTGTGGTGACTTGCTTTATTAATATAAAGTCTACATAAATGTCTTTAAATTTGACCATATTTTCACAAATTTTTTGAATAAGACGAGCGGTCAACGTTGGGGTCAAAAAAGTCAAACTCCATACATTGGGGTCAAAGTTCATGTATTTTTTGAAAATTGTCATCCAACTTTTTGAGATCCACACATAAAGGCCATGTTTGGATCCCTAATGTTAGTGTTAGTGTTAGTGGTAGTTTTTAGCACCCCAAACTAACATGTAACAAACTAACACCAATTACCACCTCATGGAGGGGTTAGTTTTTTGGGAGGTGTTTGTCCCAACTAACATCAAAATAACACATATGTTTGGATCCAAAGTGTTAGTTTAGTGTTATTTTGCTCCAAACTAACACTAACACCTGGATCCAAACAGGGCCAAAGTTTCATACAATTCATAAAGTTCATACTCCCTCTGTTCTAAAGTGTAGGCCGTTTGACTTTTTTTAACCAAAGTTGACCGCTCGTACTATCCAAAGTTGTGCGCAAGTTATCATATTTTTTGTGGTGACTTGCTTTATTAATATAAAGTCTACATAAATGTCTTTAAATTTGACCATATTTTCACAAATTTTTTGAATAAGACGAGCGGTCAACGTTGGGGTCAAAAAAGTCAAACTCCATACATTGGGGTCAAAGTTCATGTATTTTTTGAAAATTGTCATCCAACTTTTTGAGATCCACACATAAAGGCCATGTTTGGATCCCTAATGTTAGTGTTAGTGTTAGTGGTAGTTTTTAGCACCCCAAACTAACATGTAACAAACTAACACCAATTACCACCTCATGGAGGGGTTAGTTTTTTGGGAGGTGTTTGTCCCAACTAACATCAAAATAACACATATGTTCCAAACTAACACTAACACTTGGATCCAAACAGGGCCAAGTTTCATACAAATCATAAAGTTCGTACTCCCACCGTTAAAGTGTAGGTCGTTTGACTTGTTTGACCCAAAGTTGACCGCCAAAGTTGACCGCTCATACTATTCAAAGTTGTGCGCAAGTTATCATATTTTTTGTGGCCACTTGCCTTATTAATATAAATTCTACGTAAATGACTTTAAATTTGACCATATTTTCACAAATTTTTTGAATAAGACGAGCGGTCAACGTTGGGGTCAAAAAAGTCAAACTCCATACATTGGGGTCAAAGTTCATGTATTTTTTGAAAATTGTCATCCAACTTTTTGAGATCCACACATAAAGGCCATGTTTGGATCCCTAATGTTAGTGTTAGTGTTAGTGGTAGTTTTTAGCACCCCAAACTAACATGTAACAAACTAACACCAATTACCACCTCATGGAGGGGTTAGTTTTTTGGGAGGTGTTTGTCCCAACTAACATCAAAATAACACATATGTTTGGATCCAAAGTGTTAGTTTAGTGTTATTTTGCTCCAAACTAACACTAGCACTTGGATCCAAACAGGGCCAAAGTTTCATACAATTCATAAAGTTCATACTCCCTCTGTTCTAAAGTGTAGGCCGTTTGACTTTTTTTAACCAAAGTTGACCGCTCGTACTATCCAAAGTTGTGCGCAAGTTATCATATTTTTTGTGGTGACTTGCTTTATTAATATAAAGTCTACATAAATGTCTTTAAATTTGACCATATTTTCACAAATTTTTTGAATAAGACGAGCGGTCAACGTTGGGGTCAAAAAAGTCAAACTCCATACATTGGGGTCAAAGTTCATGTATTTTTTGAAAATTGTCATCCAACTTTTTGAGATCCACACATAAAGGCCATGTTTGGATCCCTAATGTTAGTGTTAGTGTTAGTGGTAGTTTTTAGCACCCCAAACTAACATGTAACAAACTAACACCAATTACCACCTCATGGAGGGGTTAGTTTTTTGGGAGGTGTTTGTCCCAACTAACATCAAAATAACACATATGTTTGGATCCAAAGTGTTAGTTTAGTGTTATTTTGCTCCAAACTAACACTAGCACTTGGATCCAAACAGGGCCAAAGTTTCATACAATTCATAAAGTTCATACTCCCTCTGTTCTAAAGTGTAGGCCGTTTGACTTTTTTTAACCAAAGTTGACCGCTCGTACTATCCAAAGTTGTGCGCAAGTTATCATATTTTTTGTGGTGACTTGCTTTATTAATATAAAGTCTACATAAATGTCTTTAAATTTGACCATATTTTCACAAATTTTTTGAATAAGACGAGCGGTCAACGTTGGGGTCAAAAAAGTCAAACTCCATACATTGGGGTCAAAGTTCATGTATTTTTTGAAAATTGTCATCCAACTTTTTGAGATCCACACATAAAGGCCATGTTTGGATCCCTAATGTTAGTGTTAGTGTTAGTGGTAGTTTTTAGCACCCCAAACTAACATGTAACAAACTAACACCAATTACCACCTCATGGAGGGGTTAGTTTTTTGGGAGGTGTTTGTCCCAACTAACATCAAAATAACACATATGTTTGGATCCAAAGTGTTAGTTTAGTGTTACTTTGCTCCATACTAACACTAGCACTTGGATCCAAACAGGGCCAAAGTTTCATACAATTCATAAAGTTCATACTCCCTCTGTTCTAAAGTGTAGGCCGTTTGACTTTTTTTAACCAAAGTTGACCGCTCGTACTATCCAAAGTTGTGCGCAAGTTATCATATTTTTTGTGGTGACTTGCTTTATTAATATAAAGTCTACATAAATGTCTTTAAATTTGACCATATTTTCACAAATTTTTTGAATAAGACGAGCGGTCAACGTTGGGGTCAAAAAAGTCAAACTCCATACATTGGGGTCAAAGTTCATGTATTTTTTGAAAATTGTCATCCAACTTTTTGAGATCCACACATAAAGGCCATGTTTGGATCCCTAATGTTAGTGTTAGTGTTAGTGGTAGTTTTTAGCACCCCAAACTAACATGTAACAAACTAACACCAATTACCACCTCATGGAGGGGTTAGTTTTTTGGGAGGTGTTTGTCCCAACTAACATCAAAATAACACATATGTTTGGATCCAAAGTGTTAGTTTAGTGTTACTTTGCTCCATACTAACACTAGCACTTGGATCCAAACAGGGCCAAAGTTTCATACAATTCATAAAGTTCATACTCCCTCTGTTCTAAAGTGTAGGCCGTTTGACTTTTTTTAACCAAAGTTGACCGCTCGTACTATCCAAAGTTGTGCGCAAGTTATCATATTTTTTGTGGTGACTTGCTTTATTAATATAAAGTCTACATAAATGTCTTTAAATTTGACCATATTTTCACAAATTTTTTGAATAAGACGAGCGGTCAACGTTGGGGTCAAAAAAGTCAAACTCCATACATTGGGGTCAAAGTTCATGTATTTTTTGAAAATTGTCATCCAACTTTTTGAGATCCACACATAAAGGCCATGTTTGGATCCCTAATGTTAGTGTCAGTGTTAGTGGTAGTTTTTAGCAACCCAAACTAACATAACAAATTAACACCAATTACCACGGAGCATGAACTTTCATAAAGTTCATGTATTTTTTGAAAATTGTCATCCAACTTTTTGAGATCCACACATAAAGGCCATGTTTGGATCCCTAATGTTAGTGTTAGTGTTAGTGGTAGTTTTTAGCACCCCAAACTAACATGTAACAAACTAACACCAATTACCACCTCATGGAGGGGTTAGTTTTTTGGGAGGTGTTTGTCCCAACTAACATCAAAATAACACATATGTTTGGATCCAAAGTGTTAGTTTAGTGTTATTTTGCTCCAAACTAACACTAGCACTTGGATCCAAACAGGGCCAATGTTTCATACAATTCATAAAGTTCATACTCCCTCTGTTCTAAAGTGTAGGCCGTTTGACTTTTTTTAACCAAAGTTAACAGCTCGTACTATCCAAAGTTGTGGGCAAGTTATCATATTTTTTTGTGGTGACTTGCTTTATTAATATAAAATCTACGTAAATGACTTTAAATTTGACCATATTTTCACAAATTTTTTGAATAAGACGAGCGGTCAAAGTTGGGGTCAAAAAAGTCAAACTCCATATATGTTACAACGGATTGTTAGTGGTAGTTTTTATCACCCCAAACTAACATGTAACAAACTAACACCAATTACCACCTCATGGAGGGGTTAGTTTTTTGGGAGGTGTTTGTCCCAACTAACATCAAAATAACACATATGTTCCAAACTCATGGAGGGGTTAGTTTTTGGGGAGGTGTTAGTCCCAACTAACATCAAAATAACACATATGTTCCAAACTAACCCTAACACTTGGATCCAAACAGGGCCAAGTTTCATACAAATCATAAAGTTCGATACTCCCTCTGTTCTAAAGTGTAGGCCGTTTGACTTTTTTTAACCAAAGTTGACCGCTCGTACTATCCAAAGTTGTGCGCAAGTTATCATATTTTTTGTGGTGACTTGCTTTATTAATATAAAGTCTACATAAATGTCTTTAAATTTGACCATATTTTCACAAATTTTTTGAAAAAGACGAGCGGTCAAAGTTGGGGTCAAAAAGTCAAACTCCATACATGTTACAACGGAGGGGGCATGAACTTTCATAAAGTTCATATATTTTTTGAAAATTGTCATCCAACTTTTTGAGATCCACACAACGCAGAACGGGGGAACGTAACTCCATCTTAGTACATATCATGACACAAAATACAGTTGTTGCGTAATTTTAGGCCATACATTTTTGTAACGGGCACATATTTAAAGCCCGTTACTGAATTTGACGGCATTTGACGGACTCTGCTCGCACATATGTAACAGGCACTTTCCCATTGTCCGTTACTTATATCTATTTGTAACGGTTACTGACACAACCTCCGTTACCGATGGGGATGGATGACGGAGGAACGCCTCACATTTGTAACGGCACGGCAGGTTAACATATAAGCGTATATGTGTTGACTCAAATCCCTAACTCGCAAAAATCTCCATTCTCCACTAAGCCCGCCGCCCGCCGCCACGCATCCCGCCGCCACCCATTGGAGCGCACAACTCATGGCTCCAACGCAGCCAACATCGAGCTCGTCAGCGACACAAAGTGTGCGCAAGCGACCGCATCTGCCACTGATTACCTGCAATGACTGCGGACAGTACACCATTCGTGAGATTGAGGTCAAGAAAGAAGACATTGCGAATCTTGGGCGCATCTTCTACAAGTGCCCCGGCCGCAAGGTTCTGCTTCTAGTGCCCTGCTTCATATTCAGTGTTAGATTTGTTTGAATGGAATCAAAAATTTGGGTTTGCCTTTGCAAAATGATGCCAGTGGTTGTGGCTTTTGGTATTGGGAGGAAGAGTACGTTGAAGTGCTGAACAAGGACAAGGTTGACAGTGCCACTGTGAGAGAAGACAAGCTGATGAACAAGATTAAGGAAACAGAAGATGAAGCACTAGTATGGGTGTCTGATGTTAAAGAACTAGTATGCATTGGAAAGGAAATTGTAGTCCTTTTGAAGTGTTTTCTAGTATTGTTTGTGTGTAGCTTGTTGTTGGCTGGATATGTTACCTTTCACTAGGTGAACATGAATGAAATGTATTGATCTTCCAAGATGTACTGGTGATCTATGAAATGGAATGATCTATGATATGTTGGCTGCACATATTTCTGTTGTTTGCATTATCAGTAACGGGCACTTTGGAACTGAAAGTGAAACAGAGTCTGAAACAGAGTCTGAGACAGAGTCTGAAATGCAAATTCAGTACAAATTGCACTTCTGATCATAAAATTGGGTTCAGAATTCCAGGGCAAATATATTACAAATTACAGGACATACACTACAAGTTGCACGACATATATTACAAGTTCCATATATTACAAATTCCCGGACACATATATTACAAATTCCTTGATTTTTTCTTCCTTGATTTTTGGACATGGATTGTTTCCTGATGGTCGGTTCGCAAGTATGGTGTTGTATCAGCTACCGAGAGTTGGGGCATGTGTGAAGTGTCAAAGGCCGGAATTTCGTCGAACTAATTGTATTCCTCCTCCTCAACAACATTTTCAACCCCTACAACCCTCTTTTTTCTAGGCATAACCACGTGCCAGTTCTTCTTTGCCAGGTCGGGTACGTAGAACACTTGCTGAACATTCTTAGCAAAGACAAACGGTTCGTCTTTGTAGCCAGAGGACCGTAGATCAACACTGACAAATCCATATGTGTCCTTGGTCACACCTCTGTTCCCATTGACCCATCGGCATAGAAACAAGGCTACCTTGAAGCCTACATAGTCAAGCTCCCAGATCTCCTCCATTTGTCCATAATATGTGCATGTCTCCTTGTCGTTGCCGACGGCATCTATACGCACACCACTGTTTTGATATATGCTCTTGCCATCCTGGGTCTTGGTGTAGAACGTGTATCCATTGATATCATATGCTTGGTATGTTGTAATTGTGAATAATGGCCCCGCTGCTAGTTTTGTTATCAGCTCATCAGTTGTAGCAGGGTTGGCATTATGGACATGATCTCGGAACCAAGTGTTAAACCCTTGCATGTGCATCTTTGCAACCCAATTCTCACTACGGTAAGGATTAGCTTCACGTAGGTGTTGCATGTGCTCATTTACATATGGTGTGACTACTAAGGTGTGTTGTAGCACGGTGAAATGAGCCTTGGAGAAGGAATCTTGATGCGGAGTGATTGACTTTTTGCCCAATGTCCCAACACCTGCAAGCCTACCTTCATGCCGTGAACGAGGCACACCAATGGGCTTTTGGGGGTCCATATAACCCATGGCCCACTCCACTGCTTCGATGGTACTGTAGCCACGAACCATGGCTCCCTCCGGAAATGTCCGGTTATGTACCAATGATTTGAGGAAGCCATAGAACCTCTCATATGGAAACATCTGATGAAGATAAGACGGCCCAAGGTAGAAGATCTCCTTTGCAAGATGTGCTGTTAGATGGACCATGAGATCAAAGAATGATGGTGGGAAAGTAGCTTCAAGCATGCATAGGGTCTCGTAATGCCTTTTCTCTATCTCAACAAGTGCAACCTCATCAATCACCTTCTGTTCTATTGCATTGAAGAAAAAGCACAAGCTCGTGACAGCCTCGCGAACCTTTACTGTCTTGATGCCTCTAAGTGCAACGGGAAGAATAGCCGTCATCAACACATGACAATCATGAGATTTCATCAGGTTGAAATTCATTTTCATGTCCTTCACCCACACTAGCCTCTTGAAGTTAGATGAGTAGCCCGAATGTACTTTCAAACCGTGCAAAAACTCTTAGAATTGTCTTTTCTCCGTCTTAGGCAATGTGGTTGCAGCTACGGGAAGGTCCGTCCCTGTGTCAGTTTGCTTTGCATAGAGCTCCGGCCTAATGGCCATCTCTTTAAGATCCTCCCTTGCATTTTCGTGATCTTTTCCCTTCCCCTTCTGTTGTAACAGTGTTCCACACATGCTCTCACACACGTTCTTCTTCACATGCATGTTGTCAATTGAATGACGCACATCCAACACCTCCCAATACTGTAGCTCCCATAATATTGACTTCTTGTTCCATATCCCTTGCACATTTTCTTGTTCACCGTCGCTCTTCTTTCTCTTGCCCAGGACAGTCTTCTTTGGTAACTCCTCGATAGTTTTGATGCCTTGGACTTGCAAGTGGATCTCCATTCCGGAAACATGCGTAGGCGCCGTTCGATTCTCCTTTTCTCCATTGAACTGACAATCCATGGCCCGATATGCAGGGGCGGAGCTAGAGCTTAAATGAGGGGGGTGCGCTACTTAATTGTATCCAGTGATTAGGCTCTTGATCTGTCTAGACTGAGGCTACTGGGTGCATAGATTTCAGTCTGGTGGGTGCATAAAGGGTGAAAATCTAAGTATAACAAATGGTTTTTGATTTTGTTGTGGGTGCGGCTTCACCCAGACTGTAAAATGTGGCTCCGCCCCTGCCGGTATGCATGTCTCTTGGGGAGGAAACGACGGTGACCCATAAATACGAATTTCGTTTCATCTAAGCAATGAGGGCAAGCTTCGCCTTTCCTTTTACTCTGCCCGGAGAGCTTGCGGTGGGCCGGATTATCGTTTATGGTGGTGAATAACATGGCATGCAACGTGAAGTACTCACGCTTGAACTCATCCCAAACATCTGGCACACCAGGCCACCAAAGTTTCTTCAGGTCGTCAACCAATGGCCTCAGGTACACATCAATACGGTCACCGGGTTGCTTTGGCCCGGAGACCAAGATTGACAACATCAGGTACTTCTGTTTCTTGCATAGCCAAGGTGGAAGGTTCAGCACTGACAGCACAACAGGCCAGGTGCTATGCGTTGAACTTTGGTTACCAAATGGGTTGACGCCGTCGGTGCTCATAGCGAATCGGATGTTCTTGCAATCGTTGGCAAACCAACCATAGTGGGCATCAATGTTACCCCACTGTGCCGCATCTACCGGGTGCCTCATCTTGCCATCTCCCTTGTTTTTTCGCCCTTCGCTATGCCAACGTAAGAGTTGGGCTTCCTTTGGTGTGGCAAACATGCGTCTCAAGCGGGAAATAATTGGGAAATACCATGCCACCCTCACAGGACCCCCTCGGTTACCCTTCCTGCCCTTCCTGCCTCTGATCTGCACGGGCTCGTTCCCATCATCGGCATCATCGTCTCCACCATATTTTTTCCTCTTGTACCGATTGTACCCACACTTCGGGCACTTGTCAAGGTCCTCATATTCTTCCCGAAACAACACACAGCTGTTCTTACATGCATGGATTTTCTCAACCTCTAGACCCAAAGGACAGATTATCTTTTTGGCCTCGTAGACAGACCCAGCCACTTGGTTTCCCTCTGGTAGCATGTCTTTTAAAAGATCCAATAGTTCTTTGAAACTTCTGTCCGTCCAACCATGGCCTGCCTTAAGCTGTAGAAGTTTGAGATCTCCAGAAAGGCGAGAGTACTTCTGACAACCAGGGTAGAGGGGTTTCTTTGAATCTTCGACAAATTGTTTCAGCCTCGCTAATTCAGAAGTTGAGTACACGCCTTGAAACTCAACGTCTCTCAACATTTGATCAACATTGTTTACTTGAGGCAGCACATCATCATCCAAGCCCGTAACTTCCTGGTCAGTCATATCCTCAGGCAGCATCATATCGGGGAATGCTTCATCTTCCTCAGAGTTATTTCCGCATCCTTCCCGCCCTGCAATAATAATGTGAAATCAAAGAGTTAAGACATTCCGCTCTACCCTGGAACAACGAGAAATCAACGAGTTAGTTAAGGCATTTCACCTTCATTAAGACCACCTTGAGCATCATGCCGCGCTTCATCGTCATTAAGAGCTCCTTCTTCGCCTTCATTAAGGCCTTCCTTACCATACTTGTTCCAACACTTGTAATTCTTTGTGAATCCATGTGTGACCAGATGATAGAAAAGGTTTTCCGTTTGTGCGAACTTTTTTTGGTTGGCACAATCAACACATGGGCACCACATTGTAGTCACACCCCGGTTTCTCATGTCCGCCTCCGCTTGATGAAGGAAATCTCTAACCTGTGTTACGAATAGCCCCAAATCTCGAGCTGGTATATACATCCAAGCCCGATCTGCCGCCATCATCTACACAACTTCGATTAAAATAGATTTTTTTAATTAAAAATTACATATATCACATCAAAATCGATCATGATGATGATCGAGCTAGGAATTACGACGGAGGACGACGAGTGGGGCAAAATCCATACCGGCCGGCTGCTGCTCTGCGCCGACAGCAGCAGCGGGGTGGAAGACGACACACTGTAGCTACTACTGTAGCTTATGCCAATAATAATCGAGCTCCGACACTAGTAACGGTCATTAAGTGCCTAATACAACTATTGTTACTACTAGTCCCAGCATGTAACGGACACTAAAAGACCGTTACGGATGGTAGTATTATTGGTAACGGTTGTGTGTAATGTCCGTTACAAGGAATACTAGTAACGGTCACGAACAACGGCCGTTACCAGAAATCATTATTAGTAACGGGCGTTGTTGTGCAGGGGCTGGGCCCGGTCCTGACACGATAATCGGTAACGGTCGTTGTTTCCGCCCGTTACTGATGTCACACCTTGTAACGGGCTTCGTCAGTCCGTTACCAATCCCGCGTTACCTATTTAAGGTTTTCACGTAGTGGATGATCCCGCGGGAGGCGCGGTCTGAGGCGAAGATCCAGATATTGGGCACCGGACGCTGGCGCTCGATCCCGGCGAAGATCACTGGTGGCGGCGGAGCTCGCGACATCGTCCGCGCCTGGGCACCGGATGTTGGCGATCCATCCCGGCAAAGATCACCGGTGGCGGCGGAGAACGCGATGGCGCTCGATCCCGACGAAGACCACTGGTGGCGGCGCAGAAGGCGACGACGTCGCGAGGCGCGGACGACGTCCACGGCCGGACGGCGCTGAAGAGCGGCCTCGAAGCAACGACGCCGCGGCTGCGGCTAGGCTAGGCGTGCGTTTAGGGTTTTTCCGGACGTGATTGTTAGGGTACTGGTGGGTCACTTGGTGGGTATGGGTACTGGTGGGTCACTTGGTGAAAAAAGTTTTGAGGTTTGAAGGAAAAACACTTGGGAATGTCCCTCCCCTCCTTTAATTGGTTTTCGTCTAATTTCGTCGTCCTAGTTTCCTGACATGTGGGTCCTCTGTGAGGGGGTATAGATGGGGTGTGGGCCTTTTGTTGGTGAGAAAAGTTTCAAATCTAATTCTTATATATATAGATGGATAGTGAGAGAAACCTTGGACACCGCGAGGTCAAGGTAGGGCCACCTTATACTTTATGATTATTAAATCAAGTGTCAGAACTCCAAAAAAGATATTCTTACCAAGATGCTCCAAAACTCTACTTGAAACATAATAAATTAGAGCATGCCACTAAAGAAAGAGTAGGCTACCTCCAACCAATTTCTATATACATGAACAATGGAGGGTTGGTGACTTTAGATAAGTCTAGTGAAAAGCACTTCCTTTTATTTAATAATCTCTAGGGATGTCTGGGATCTTGGATCAATTGGGAATGGTCTAATAAGGTATCATTTTATCATTCAAATTCAAACAAAATTTATGGGTTCATAAACAAAATAAGCTCAACAATAGAGTTTCTGAACTGTTGTTGGTATCCTAATTTCTACCTAATATTAACAATTCTGACAACATGATATCATTGGTTGAAACAATATAACAAAAGAAGAAGCAAGAAGACAAGCAGTGGAAATAAATTAATGCGAAAAAGTTGAAAGAGCTTTGCACAGAGAAGTACCTTATGAATCCGGCCCTGATATCAGGGTATCCCTTGCCAAATCCTGGCTTTTTTTTGTTTGCAGCATTGTGGAGAAATGAAATCAGACTGATCAGAAGCAGTGTAATTAGACAGGAGAACTTAAAAGCATAAAGCGACTGCATCACCAGTGAACTTAAATCTAAGCTATGAATAGCAGTCTGAAAGCCCATCTAAAAGTAACAGACAAAACATAGGAGCTGCATATTTGTTGTTTAGTGAGACAATCAATTCAAATATGGTAAAACAAATAGATAACAAACATACTGAACTTGCCTTCAATATTGCCATACAATTCTCGCATATTGTTTCACTACTCCTTGCCGCCGCAATAAGGTCAGGAATGAAGGTTGTCCACCTGGAGTAATGGAATGATTTTATTTTTCAGCTTTCATAAAATTAGGACAGTTGTTCACCATAACTTTCATGGATGAACACCTAAAAATCATACTTTGTGTTGTAATTCAAAGTACTATGTAGCTGTAGGATCTTTGTAATTTAACAATAGTATATTTGGTTCAATACTACACAAGTGAAACAACCTCTGATTAGGTAATGGATTGGCTCTTCTGTCTAATCAAGTAACAATAACATAAATTAGCTCTTAGAAGAGTAAACCACCCAGTTGCGTAGCCTGGAAGACTGATCAATGGTCTTTTTGAAACTTTGGATCGCTTGCTCAGCTAAAAGGAATATTTAAATTTGCTTAGCAAGGTTGAGCTATAAAGTAACACCTACAAAACCATATCGATAAGGCATTCAAACGCATGGAAAGCTTTGCTATCCCTCATGGGAGACTGACAAGTGGTGAAAACACAACAGTGCCCTCCATTGTTAAGTATTGACATATGAGAGAACCAGACAACCCGGCCCCTACAATACCCCAATAAACATAATTGCATCACTATAATAAGATGTTTAATAAATGTAGTTTGTAACGTATTTGGTCCATATAGTCATGGATACTAATTTACAACTGAAAGGCCAATGCCAAATGAACCAAATTAGCCAATTTTTATGTAAGCAACAGGCAACAATGACTGGTAACAAAATAATTGTTCTCAGTAGGTGAGTGAAAGGGCACATATAGATCACAAGTTACAAAAACGTCAAACATTGTTGACCTTGGATAACAAAATGGCAAGCATTAAGGTCACATTTCATGGCTCATTTAAATGGCAGAATTGATAAATCGATAATTACCGGTATCCCAACAGCCCATGATTTAGTGGCAGTGATAACAGCACTTCCCATTCCATTGCGCCCTTTTGCATCATCGCCAAATCCACCAAGGAGGTAGGCGCTGAGCAGCCACCCTGCACAAGGCCCAAATCCATGAGCCACCCATCCAATCGCCCACCAGGTTAACAACAACCACGAAATGGCAACGCCATTTCCGGATTTCCGTTACCAGCAATGAAGGGGTCGGCCGTCTTGAACGTCTCCGCGTCTAGCACGGGCAGCCCATGGCTGAACCTCCCTATCGCGGAGAACAGCAGCAGGCAGAACACGTCGCCGCCGGCCAGAAGCCCCAACTTCCTGCGAACGAACGCAGAGCAGGAATCAGCGAACCGGGTCGAACCAACGAGGGAATGGGAATGGCGCGGACGACACAGTAACGGTAACGATAAGGTGCGTACGCGTAGGAGACGAGCTTGGACTCAGCACCGGCGTCCCCAGGCTTCTCCATCTGGATGACGCCCTCGAGGGGCACGCCGCTATCGGCGACGCGGACGAGGACGGGGTCCTCGGTGGCGGCGGAGGAGCCGGAGGGCCCTCGCCCGCGGCGGCCGGGGTCGGCGCGGCGCGGCGGGGGGCTGGCGTGGCGGGGGGCTCGGCCGGAGAGCGCGAGGCGTGGCGCGGCGCGGCCCCTCTAGCTCTCGCTGGTGAGCGGTGGCGATGGCGCCGATGGGGACGACGGAGGGATGGGGACGACGGCGGCAACGGGGGTAGATGCAAATGATGGCGGCGGGGTGCGGGAGAACGAGGGTTGGCGGCGGGGCGCGGGAGTCCGAGGGATTAGGGTTGCGGGTACGTCGCGGCGCGTGGGTGGGTATCTCGCGGCGGCGTGGGTGGTTATGCTACTGGTGGGGTCATATGGTGAAAAAAATGTTGAGGTTTTGGGGAAAAAATATTTGGGAATGTCCTTTCTCCCTCCTTTTTCATCGTCTTTCATCGTCCTAGTTGCTGGTAGGTGGGTCCTCTGTGAGGGGTATAAGTGGGCGGGTGGGCCTTTTGTTGATGAAAAAAGTTTCAATTCTAATTCGATAGATTTACAAACACGCAGTATCTCATCTTATCTCGTCGTCCCACCAACCCTTTATTTTTTTTCACGTCGCTCGCATCTCCGTTGTCGTGTGTGGTCGTTTCTGAGCACCACGTCTACCGAGGATATCTCTTTTTCATGCTCCTAATCGCACGCGGAATTGACAATATCCATGGCTCCCGCGCGCCTTCACTAGCGACATCCCTCTACTAGATCCGTAACAACGTATAGGCATTAATCTACTCGCAGGAACACAACTTCTCTCATTGTCCCACAACGCCCCCACACACCTTTCGTTTTCTCACATCGCTCGCATTCCCGTCGTTCCCCTATCGTCCTTCTAGGCACAACGTTTATCGAGATTCTCTCTTTGTCATGCTACTCATTAGATGCGAAGACCTGATTAATGTATGGACATTAATCTATCCGTAATACCTTGTCTCCTCTAACCGTCCCGCACCACCGCACACCCCTTCGTCTTCTCATATCATTCACATCCCCGTTGTTAACTTGACGTCCTTCCGGGTGAAACATCATCTATCGATGATATCTCTATAATGCTTCTCATCTAATGCAGAATCATTAGCGTTAATAGCTCCTAGGTGCATTAACTTATAATAAAGTCAGCCGTAGCACCACACGGATCTATTTGCTAGAAAACATAGACTCGGCCTACAGTCGAGGGCTAAGGATGAAAATGGTACGAATATTTCCCGACCGACCGTCCGACCGAAGGAGCTCGGATAGTGATTCAGATATATTTTTCGGATATCCGGATGTTTTTTTGATACCGGATACGGATACTTTATCCGGATATCGGATTCGAATGTAGGAAGGCCGTTATCCGTCGGATGTCGGATATCCGGTCGGATAATTCGGATAGTCCAACCGGATATTTGGTTCGGGTTAAAAATTAGATTTAATCCCTAAAATTAATAACTAGTTCATATTAAATCAGAAAATATGAAATTAGCACCAAATTTTTTCTAAAAATATAATCTATCTATTGGTGTTCCATTTGGATTTATTTGAATTTTATTTATTTATATTATTTTAATAAAACCATATAATGATGTGAGTTGTGGTTTTTTCCAAAGCATTTTCTATCTAATCTAATATGTAGATTCATATTTTAAGTTAAATATCTTTAATATAGTTGACTGTAGATTATTTCTTGATTTGTATCCCTTCCATGCCACTTGTGTTTCATTCAATTACCAAATATATGTTAGACATGTGTTAATTAGTGTTGTATTTATATCATATATACGGTAGCATGTCGTATAATCACCTAAATGACTCTCTTTGCTTGTCTATAAATCTTTGCTATGTATCTATGTTGTTAGACTTGGTAAATAACATATCATCTATTGTTAATTTGATTGTATATCAATATAAATTAGTTAGAATCTAGGCTTGGAGTGAACAAACAATTACAAAAAATGAGATATATATATGGTTATTGTTTTTATTCAATATATCCGAGAAAATATTCGTAACCGATGTTGTCCGCATCCGACTCATCCCGTATTCGATATGTATTTATTTGTATTCGTAACCGAGACCATCCGTATTCGTATCTATATCCGACAGATATCCGTGTCCGATACTGACTCCGAAAACAAATATAATATTAGTAATATTCGTCCGTATCCGATTCGTTTTCATCCCTAAGTCGAGGGGATGCACATAACTTTTGCTTTCCCATACGCGTTTATGGGCCGTCATTGAATATGAATTTTTTCTTACCCGGGGCAAATATACTTGTTAAAAAGCCATGCTCTACACAATCCTGGGCCTACTCTTATCCAGAAAAAAAATACTCTGGGCCTAATCTAGCTGCTAATGGTGCTGGGTCGATTGCAGCCCAACCATCTCCGTGGAACACACGCGACCTTCCGTCTATATCTTCCTCTGCAGTCTGAAAGGACCGAAACGAATCAATCAATGCAACAAGAAACACGGTCGAACAAATCCTAGCCTCAAGGCGGCGGCGGCGGCGATGGACCTGGCATCGAGCAGCAGTGAAGCGATGGCCTTGCCGGAGAGGAAAGAGGATCAGGGCATGTCCTCATCGAGAGAAGAAGAGACGAGTGAGTTGGATCGCGGAGGGGGCATCGTGACGAAGAGGCCCGTAGAAGATGAGGAGGAGCGGGAGCTCGCAGATCTGAAGGAATTCCGCAGATTTTGGGTGGCGAACATGTCCTCGCACTTTGGACCATTGGATGCCACCAGTACGTATAGCTATAGCTAGTTACTTGTTGTTCAACGTTTTGTTCTCTTGTTCCTTTCCGCTCGATCTTGATGTCATCACAATTGCCGCGGTTTGATTACAGCCGGGTCGGACATTGGACCCATGCGCTACACGGATTCAGGACCACCACGTTTCAGCAGTATCCCCTACGACGCCTTGGAAATTTTCTCGATCAAGGTAACCGAGCTAAAGGGTCTTGAATGGCCTATCAGGGTCTTTGGCCTAGTTGCCGTACGTGACTCCATGGATCACAAGCGAAATGTTCTCTTCGATCGCTCCGAGGAGAACTGTCAAACCCTCACTGAGAAGGTATGTGATAGTTCGCATGCAATCGTTTATCCTTGGTTTAAGTTATGTAGCAAGAGACGAATTCCTGCCCTCTCCCACACACCTACTACTTTCGTAACCATGCACAGTCGTATCCACTGCAAATTTGAATTCTTTGGTTGATAGTTGTGTATGCAAATTATAACTTATTTAATATATTATCTGTTACTGACTTGTTAATTAATTTTTATTGCAAATCAACTCCTTTAATAGTAGAGTGCTATTTGTGACAGTTTAGATATGCATTCACAGTTTTAATGAAATTTTTATGTCTGCAGGCTATGTTCAATAATTACTGCATTTCATTTTTAGGAAATATGTTGTTTGTTCCAGAGACCATAACAAGCTAGAATGTTCATTTATCAAGTCAATTGCACATTTTTTCAATGTCTAAACTGTTATTGCCTGTTTTGAATTCTTTGGTTGATAGCTGTGTATGCAAATTATAACATATTTAATAGATTAACTGTCACCGACTTATTAGAATTAATTTGTATTGCAAATTGAATGATTCAACAGTAGAGTGCCACTGTGACAGTTCAGATATGAATTCACAGGGGCCAGTATGTAGGTACTTCCATAGCCCATCACAAG
>OAMR01000362.1:825176-841530 GCA_900205405.1 Echinochloa crus-galli
ATATTTATGTTTCTATAATAAATACAATTAGTATGAAAATATATTTTATGATTAATATAATTATATTTATTTTGTATCATAAATATTAATCTATTATTTATAAATTTGGTTTAATTTAAAATTATTTGACTTGCTGGAAAGCAATAGTTACATTTTTTTAAGACGTATGGAGTTTATTGTTCATGTTTTGAAAATATGTTTAGAGAAAGTTACTTAAAAGCTAAGCTCCGTGGGTCGTCAATAAACATGAATAATTATCGGAGTCTGGGGCAAATAATAATTCTTTTAGCACTGAGGGAAATAATAGTTAAAAGGCCATACGCTGACCAGTGCCCAATACACACCACCGCACAATTGTCTCCAGCCCAACTTCTACACAACTCTGGGCCTACTCTTATCGAGAAAAAAAAATTGGGCCTATTGGGACTCCTTAATCTACCGGAACTGTTACTGGGGAGTGCTGGGTCGATTCCAGCCCAACCAGCTCCGGGGAAGACACGCCAAGGCCTTCTGTCTCTGTAATTTCCTCTGTAGTGTGAAAGAACCGAAACGAGCAAACATCGCGAGAAACACGATCGAACAAACCGTAGCCTCAAGGCGGCGGCGGAGGATGGAGCCGGCATGGAGCATAAGTGAAGAGATGACCTTGCCAGGGAGGAAAGAGGATCATGGCATGCCCTCATCGAGAGAGGAAGAGACGAGTGAGGACGATCGCGGAGGAGACATCGTGATGAAGAGGCCACGCGTAGAAGATGAGGAGGAGCGGGAGCTCGCAGATCTGAAGGAATTCCGCAGATTTTGGGTGGCGAACATGTCCTCGCACTTTGGACCATTGGATGCCACCAGTACGTATAGCTATAGCTAGTTACTTGTTGTTCAACGTTTTGTTCTCTTGTTCCTTTCCGCTCGATCTTGATGTCATCACAATTGCCGCGGTTTGATTACAGCCGGGTCGGACATTGGACCCATGCGCTACACGGATTCAGGACCACCACGTTTCAGCAGTATCCCCTACGACGCCTTGGAAATTTTCTCGATCAAGGTAACCGAGCTAAAGGGTCTTGAATGGCCTATCAGGGTCTTTGGCCTAGTTGCCGTACGTGACTCCATGGATCACAAGCGAAATGTTCTCTTCGATCGCTCCGAGGAGAACTGTCAAACCCTCACTGAGAAGGTATGTGATAGTTCGCATGCAATCGTTTATCCTTGGTTTAAGTTATGTAGCAAGAGACGAATTCCTGCCATCGCCCACACACTTACTTTCCAGTCATATCCAAAAAAATTGCGATTTTAGGACTCCAAACATGTTTCAAGTCCTAAAATCGCAATTTTCTCGTCATATCCACTTCAAAATTTGAATTCTTTGCTTGATGGTTGTGTGTGCAAATTATAACTTATTTGATAGATTAGCTGTTACTGACTTGTTAATTAATTTTTATTGCAAATCAACTCCTTTAATAGTAGAGTGCTATTTGTGACAGTTTAGATATGCATTCACAGTTTTAATGAAATTTTTATGTCTGCAGGCTATGTTCAATAATTACTGCATTTCATTTTTAGGAAATATGTTGTTTGTTCCAGAGACCATAACAAGCTAGAATGTTCATTTATCAAGTCAATTGCACATTTTTTCAATGTCTAAACTGTTATTGCCTGTCTGGAATTCTTTGGTTGATAGCTGTGTATGCAAATTATAACATATTTAATAGATTAACCGTCACCGACTTATTAGAATTAATTTGTATTGCAAATTGAATGATTCAACAGTAGAGTGCCACTGTGACAGTTCAGATATGAATTCACAGGGTTGAGTATGTAGTTTGTTCCATAGACCATAACAAGCTAGAACATTCATTTTTTAGTCATTTGCAGTTTTTTCAAACATCAAAATTGTTATTGGCTAATCAAGTTTGTTGCATATCGCGCATCAAGATTTTTTTTATACATGATAGCAATTTGCTTTCGTGAATGTTTGGGAACAAAACCATTTGTCGTTCATTTGTGCATGTGACTTGGATTGAATATCTCATATACTATCATAAAGAACCTGCTGCTGGGTCTTATCTAGCAAGTCACCAAATGCTGTTTATCTTGGACAAAATCATGAAAGGATGTTTCCGATCATGACATACAATTTCAGATGTCTACATTAATATTGGCTATTTCTCCTTTCCATTGTCACTGGCAGTTCTATTTCATTTTGTATGGTTCATTGTCTTAACTTGGCTGCTCAACAACAAAATCTCTGTTGCCTATGGTATTATCTCCCCCTACATCTTGTGATAAACTCTTTATGTACTTGTAACATTTCCAATGACTCTGCTAAAGGCACACACTGTTCATTGCAAACTCCCCTTTTGTGTCTTATGGAGTAGCATCTCATACCGAATAAAATATGTTTTTGTAGGATTCATCCTTGGTGCTCATGGGTCCTAGCCGTGCTATTGCTTTGATTGATCCTCCAGAATTTGAGGTGGAGCTCAGAGTTCTGGGCAGCAGACCATCAGAAGGAAAAATTTTAAGTGCTGTATATTTTGAATACAGTAATCGCAGCAGTCCAAGCAATGCTGTTCAGACATGGACTGAGTCATCCAAGCGTAGCACAATAGAGGTAAAGTGTTCAGAACTGAAAGTACCATTGGAGGCAACGATTGAGATGTGGCATTCAGAAGGATCAGTTGATTTTCATGGACGGTTTTATGCTCATATGGAGTATATGGGTGAAGAACATATAGTACTCCTTGACTCTAGGGATGATAAGGTTTCTTTTGCGCCTGATGGCCATGTTCTGCTCTCACGAAAGGTTGTTCTAGTTGAGAAAGGTGTGAAACTGGTTCTTGGTGTAAAGGCTTGGCAAAATGGAGATGCTGAAAGTGCTGTTGAAGACACTGCTGAATTTCCTGAAAACCCAACATCTTCCTGAAAGTTTTGATGTTGGGTTTTGCAAGATGTCTATTTCTGTTGCTTGGTCAGTGCTTTGTTAGGTATGGGTTCTCTTCGGTTGTCGGCTATCTGTAGGTCGGTGTAATAATCTGTAATCTGTTGCTGGTCTTTTATCTATATATTGGATTCTAAATTATGCAGCGATGTTGTGGGGGTTGCCTTTTATTGGCATTCATGTTGGACCGAACTTGTTGCCTAGAATGTGTTCTAAATATAGAATATCTTTGATATATTCAATTTCTATTTTCTCTGAACATCTGAGGTATTATATTGTTACTCAGTTTAAGCTGATTGTTTCACAAGCAGAATAGGAACAAGAATTTGGTCCACATGTCTGAGAATCCAGCGATTACATCTGCTGCCAAGATTATTCATCTCGAGATCAGCTCTGTTCCTCCATCTCGACACCAGCTGTGTTGTATCATTACTGATTACTCGTAGCAGTCTTGACACCCGTCTGCGCAGTGGCGCTCCGGCTCAGCGCTGCTCTCTCCGATCTTGCTCGCGTACACTCCTGAATTGCGCTGCCGATGAACTATGCGCGTTCAAGAACAGGCAACGTACACACGCGAACCCCTGGATTGCTAGTGGAGCACACGATAGCACCAAGAGACGTGTCCTCGCCGCGAACTGGGGGTTAGAAGGAAGTGAGGAGCAGCAGCAGAAATGATTACTACCGTCTTACGAGTCCCAATTAGGTTCTATGCTCACGTATGGGGGGCTGGGGGAATGGGCTTTAGAGACATGGAATTGTTTAATCAAGCTATGTTAGGCCTCAGTGTTGGCGTTTGTTAACGGATCCCGAGTCTCTTTGTGCAAGAGTGCTCAAAGGAAGATACTATCCAAACAGATATTTCATGGATGTTGGACCCACACATATGCTCGTTCACCTGGCGTAGGTTAATGCATGGGAAACAACTGTTGGATCGAGGTGTTCTTTGGCGCGTGGGAAATAGAGAATATTATATTAGAGTGGCTCAAGATTGTTGGGTCCTTGGATCACCCACCCTGTTCGTTTGTATTTTTAGCCACCAACCAGTAGTGTTTTTATTTCAGCAAAAATCAGCACCAACCACCAGCCAACCGAACATGACATATAGTAAGACCAACAGTGTATATCGCTGACGATCTCAAGGTGAGATATTTAATTGACTAGGATCATGCCCGTGCGTTGCTATGGGCAAAACAAATGCTTTCTGTAAACATTAGTTTTCACTGTATATTTTTTTGTATCATGTATAATACAATCATACAATTTGTTTAGCAGAAGTACAAATAATTGTCAAAAAATACCTATCTAGCTACTTGAACACTTGGTAACAGATTTTTTTTTACATTATCCGTGCCATATATAATCTTACTCGCGCACAACTACCGGCCTACTTCCACCACACGAACCCTGGCAGAGGAAGCTCTAATGCTCCATGCATGTTGCCTATTTTGCTGTCACTTCCCGTCCTGAACGTTTTGCATCAGCACGACCTGCAAGTGCACGACCACCACCGTTACGCCGCCATCTGACCATCCATTCAACCAGTGGTTATACTCTATAAAGGCAACATTATAGCTATGTTACAGGATTGTAAACATATAACATCAAAACGATTATGTTAGTCCAGAACAGGTACATGAAGCTCGGCGAGCCTGCTATGCTGCGATAATAGTTGTGCTTCTTTTCCTATAACCTCTGAAATTATGTCCTAGCTATATACAAATACCTATGAAAGTATATGCAGCATCTGACAATCCAGACAATGACATGATTAATTCATAAGTTAGTCTCATGTGAATCCTAATTAAAAAATATATTACTTAATCAATATGATCTTATCAACTTGCTATTTTGAGCTACAATAAGAAAATAAAACTGGTTGAAAACAAAGCATAGAAACAAAAGAGATTGAGTGCAGAGAATCATGCAGCTAACAACAATTTTGCTTCACCACCAGCTGTGTCATGAGAACGCTGATGCTGTAAGTCTGTAACTATATGGCCAGCACGAAACACACCATCACCGATCAACACAGTGACCAGCAGCAACAGCAAATACATCGACGTAGATAAGAAGCCAGCATCTTAGAAAATAAACAATGGAGACCAATAATACTTGTTGGTGTACCTTGGCATCAGATAGTTTATGCAAGACTGCAATCTATTAGACATTGGGGGTGTTTAGTTCCTGAAAAAAAGGTAAAAAGTGAAGTGAAAAAGTCACATCGGACACTGTAGCACTTTTCGTTTGTTTGTGGTAAACATTGTCCTACCATGACCTAACTAGACTCAAAAGATTCGTCTCGTCGTGTACATCAAAACCATGCAATTAGTTTTTTTTCCTTGGATCACCCACCCTGTTCGTTTGTATTTTTAGCCACCAACCAGTAGTGTTTTTATTTCAGCAAAAATCAGCACCAACCACCAGCCAACCGAACATGACATATAGTAAGACCAACAGTGTATATCGCTGACGATCTCAAGGTGAGATATTTAATTGACTAGGATCATGCCCGTGCGTTGCTATGGGCAAAACAAATGCTTTCTGTAAACATTAGTTTTCACTGTATATTTTTTTGTATCATGTATAATACAATCATACAATTTGTTTAGCAGAAGTACAAATAATTGTCAAAAAATACCTATCTAGCTACTTGAACACTTGGTAACAGATTTTTTTTTACATTATCCGTGCCATATATAATCTTACTCGCGCACAACTACCGGCCTACTTCCACCACACGAACCCTGGCAGAGGAAGCTCTAATGCTCCATGCATGTTGCCTATTTTGCTGTCACTTCCCGTCCTGAACGTTTTGCATCAGCACGACCTGCAAGTGCACGACCACCACCGTTACGCCGCCATCTGACCATCCATTCAACCAGTGGTTATACTCTATAAAGGCAACATTATAGCTATGTTACAGGATTGTAAACATATAACATCAAAACGATTATGTTAGTCCAGAACAGGTACATGAAGCTCGGCGAGCCTGCTATGCTGCGATAATAGTTGTGCTTCTTTTCCTATAACCTCTGAAATTATGTCCTAGCTATATACAAATACCTATGAAAGTATATGCAGCATCTGACAATCCAGACAATGACATGATTAATTCATAAGTTAGTCTCATGTGAATCCTAATTAAAAAATATATTACTTAATCAATATGATCTTATCAACTTGCTATTTTGAGCTACAATAAGAAAATAAAACTGGTTGAAAACAAAGCATAGAAACAAAAGAGATTGAGTGCAGAGAATCATGCAGCTAACAACAATTTTGCTTCACCACCAGCTGTGTCATGAGAACGCTGATGCTGTAAGTCTGTAACTATATGGCCAGCACGAAACACACCATCACCGATCAACACAGTGACCAGCAGCAACAGCAAATACATCGACGTAGATAAGAAGCCAGCATCTTAGAAAATAAACAATGGAGACCAATAATACTTGTTGGTGTACCTTGGCATCAGATAGTTTATGCAAGACTGCAATCTATTAGACATTGGGGGTGTTTAGTTCCTGAAAAAAAGGTAAAAAGTGAAGTGAAAAAGTCACATCGGACACTGTAGCACTTTTCGTTTGTTTGTGGTAAACATTGTCCTACCATGACCTAACAATTAGGCTTAAAAGATTCGTCTCGTCGTGTACATCAAAACTATGTAACTAGTTTTTTTATTTACCCACGTTTAGTACTCCATGCATGAGAAAAGAGATTTGATGTGATAGGTGAATAGTGAAGTTTGGAGAGAGAATTTTTAGAAGTTTGATGATGTGACCGGGAACTGAAGAGGGCCATTCCAGCAATCTCCTTTTATGCTTTTATGCACAATTGGTCAAATGGTAGAAGATCCAAATCTGTGTCATCCATCATCAGTTAAGGGACAAGAACTGATCCGGCATGCATGAAGCACCATAAAGAATTGTAATAATGATCTCACCATCAGTAGAGATATAGGAATTCAGCTGTGTAGATCAATGCAGTCACTGGTAAGTCAAGATTCAAGAACACATCATCTGTTTCATGCGGCACCAAGCTACCTGAACAACATGTCACCGTGAATGACAAAATTAAACTGGAACAAAGTATAATGGCTAAATTCATCATGAAATCCATCCATAAATCATAAAATGAACATCATTATATTCTCAGATCTAATTGTACTACAACATAGCAATGTTTTAGAAAATGCTTGTGTAGTTGACATTATGATATCTATCGATCTATGGCACAAGAGGAAATGATAGAACCTGCAAGGTGATGGTGCTATGGTGGTTCTCTTAATCTGGAGCCCTTAGAAGAATCAAGTCAGGGAGATCAAGATCATAGACGTGTGGAGGGGAACAACAGCCAAACTCAAACGGTAGGTGCTGCACTGCTGCTGTTTGAATATTAATGGAGATAGGGAGGAGAACATACCAGAAGTCACATCTGCTGGCCGGCTGTCCTCATCGCCGCTCCCCTTCTTCTCGAGGCCCGGACACCAAGCTCCGGGTAGCGGAGGGACTTGATGGCCAGACGCCACTCGAGCATGCCTGACTGGAATGTGATGGCCGCATGGCTGCGTTTTGGGGGTTGCCTGCCCTTTTCCCCGCCGGATGCCGCATCGGTCCCCACCGGATCTGGGAGCGCGCCCGCCGTCCCTGATGCGGGCTGCTCCTCACCAAGCAGGCGCCGCCTCGATGATCCATGGAGGAGACGAATGGGGCTGCGAGAAGACGGGGCCGGCAGTCGACGTTGGGGCGGCGGCGGACGAGGCGGCGACGGGCGCGGTGGAGGTCGGCCGCGAGCGGGCGAGGCGGCGGCGGCGGAGGTCTGCCGCGGGCGTGGGTGGATAGATCGTGGGCAGTTTTTTTCGGAGGGAGGTGAGCGACGTAGGACTGTAGGAGTAGGGAGGATGGGCGTCGCAGAAGGCAGAAGAGGAATTTCTCTGCGTACACCGTTTCTTATAGTTATAGTTGGGCTCCCAAATTTCACTCCCAAATTTACTATAAAAAAGAAGATTTCACATCACATCAAAATGTCATAACATGCATGAAGTACAAATATAGATGAAATCAAAAACTAATTATACAGTTTTGTTGTGCTCTGCGAGACGAACATTTTGAGCCTAATTAATCAATTTTTGGATAATTTTTCACAAATACAAACAAAATGCTACAGTGACGCAATGATTACAAAGTGACATCATACTCCCAAATTCACGCTCCTAATTCTAACATCTAAACAAGGCCTTATTAAGTTGCATGGGAATAAAGGTAGTGTTTGGTTGGGATGTTTTGCAGCATGATCAGATCACGATGTGAAGTATTTACGTTGGTCTGCGTTTGGTTAGAGCGCTCCGCAATCAGATAGCACGGGACCTAATACGGGCTAGTAGAACGTTGATACCGCTCGTTGTCTCCCGTATCCGATACCTCCGTAGCCCGTATATAGCAGACTCTGTGAGCTCGGCAGCCGCTCGTCGTCCGCGTGGAGCGAGGTGGCTTGCTTCTAGCGCTGCTCGCTAGTACACGCGTACATGCTGCTCGCTCGTCGTCCGCTGTAGAGTCTGGTTTGGTATGGCGTGCTTGCCGTTACCTGAACTGAACCGAACAAAGTCCGGTATCACACGTTCCGCTTCCGTTACCAGTGTGATCTAATACCGTTACCGTTTCCATTTGCAGTCGGTCAACCAAACAGCACCAAAGAGTTGGTGCACGTATGCTTCTTCAGCCCTGAAGATGCAAAGCTCACACTGAAAATCCCCTTTACGTCATGGCCCCACACAAGATCAGGCTGCTACACGGTCAAGTCAGCCTATGTTCTGGCAAGAACAGAGTCTTTTCACGCAAAAGGAGCAACATCAGATAAGACCTGCTCAGCGAAGGACTGGAAACGGCTTTGGGCAATGAAGGCACCGCCAAAAATGAAAGTTGTGCTGTGGAGATTTGCATATAACAGTCTACCTACAGGTCAGAAACTGAGGAACAGAAATATACCAACTCGAGATGCTTCTTGTTATTGTGGGAGAGAAGAAACAATGGATCATGCTTCTCACTTGCCAATATGTTGCTGAAATTTGGAGTGAAATGAAAAAAAAATATGGTTTAAAAAGGAGAGTCAACACTTTCAGCTCGCCTAAACAATGGATGTTTGATTACATAGCCAACTCAACTAATGAGGAATTCACAATCTTGACAATGACACTATGGTAGAAAATGTAACTAGGCAGCACATGCTCTGGCTAGGTCCTCTTATAGTCTGATGGACTCTCTGTTTCAGTTTGGCTGTAAGAAGCTCCGGCTGTAATCTGGGCTTCTCTACGTAACGATCTGTTATTTGAATGAAATGCTGCCGTTCCTCTAAAACAAAAAAAAAAGCTCTCCACCAGGCTCTGAATCTCTCTTATATCAAATTCTCAATGAATGAACGGGTGAAATAATAAGCTGCCTACAAGCAATTCTTGTCGAAGCCAAGAAAGTAGAGGCATTTATGTAATTCCTTGCCTTGTGTTTTAATTAGACATGCAAGCCATATCATACGTTCATCAGCTATGATTATAAAGAGCGAGAGATTGGATGGAATACATCTCTGAGCTTGGATCATATCATATTAAAACCCCGAAAGTTGAAAACAACAGAAAAAACATTCAGTACAGCTGAAAATTACATCATCGTATGAGATAGCATGCTTATAAAGACTTTTCCCTACTTTAATTATACACTTCATCCTTCATCTACTTGATAAGATTTTGTTCTAGTGGAATTTTACTGTAATACTGGAGAACATATAGGACATAACGATGCAACACAGAAATGACATTAAGATCTTCTGATTAAGGTTGTCTTAAGAATCTCCTTTTCATAGTCACCCACCGCATGAACAATAGAAAAGATCTCTTGCGACAATTCATTGGGAGCTGACAACAGGTGTAACAACCAAGTGACATTCTAATCATCCGCGTGCAAAGTCCAACTTCTCCTTCTCGTGGTCGCGGCATCGAATGAGAAGAAGCTCTCCTTGTGGGCCAACTGTCTGCTCCACATTGAATATCAAGAGATGTTTCACTAGCTTCACTTCATCTTTGTCGAATAAGACATCTGAGTTCTTGATGGCCTTCGCCAAACAGTGCAGACCAAAACGTGACAGATGAGACCGGTTCTTTATCTTCATTATAACCTTGTCACTGAACTGTTTGTTTACCCAACTGTCCATGCAACAAGATACAAAGTCTCTTGCTGAGCGAAGCGCTACCAGAAATTCTCACATCCGCATCCCTCATAAGCCGCGGCACTTTTTGAACCCGATAGGGTATATTAGCACCGAATCCATTGGATAGAAACAGAGCGTCGTGCAAATGTGGTCGGAGGGAGTTTATTAGCACCGGATCGTGGTAAGACCCGGTGCTAAAGGTCCTTCTTTAGCACCGGTGGTAGTTACCAACGGTGCAAATATGTCCGATCCTATTTAGCACCGGTTGAGAACCGGTGCTAACGAGAGCACCGGACACAGCTCTCTTCTCTTTTTTATCCGCCTTCTCTCTTCTCCAATCTTATCTTCTTTTCTTCCTTCCTCCTCTCACTTTCTCTCTTCTTCCTCCTCTCGCAGGCGCAGGGGCGAGGCCGGCGCGGATCTGGCGGGCGGCGCGCTGGTGCGCGAGGCGAGGCCGGCGCGGGATCTGGCGGGCGGGGCGAGGCCGGCGCGGGATCTGCCGGCTGCACGCTGGCTGCTGCTGCGGGCGGTGGCTTTCTGCTGCTGCTGGCTGCTGCGCTTGCTGCTGTGCTGCGGCTGGCTGCTGCTGCGCGCGGGCGGTGGCTTTCTGCTGCTGCTAGCTGCTGCGCTTGCGGCTTGCTGCTGTGCTGCGGCTGTAATTCGCATATTGTAATCGGATTTGCGTGTTGAAATTTGTGTTGTAATTTGCGTGTTGAAATTTGTGCTGCTGCTTCCGCCGCCGCTTCTACATACATATTGTGCTGTAATTCTTCTGGTTCTCTAAAAATGTTTCTTTTACTCCCCCATCTATTTCCCTTCCCTCTTTTTTCTTACTGCCGAGGCTGTTCATCTTGTTCTTGAAGATCTTGGAGAACAAGAACAACAACCTCGGCGGTAACAAAAAGAGGGGAGGGAAATGGATGGAGAGTAAAAGAAACATTCAGTTTTTTTTGGTAAAATCTTTAGCATCGGGTAACGCCTTCATCCGGTGCCAAGATGTCTTTGGCACCGGGTATTTGACCCGATGCTAAAGGGATACCCTTTTAGCCTCGACAGATCAGCACCGGTTGGGATACCCGGTGCTAAAAGCCGGTTCCCAACCGGTGCCGATACAAGTTATTTTGGTGGTAGCCGAGATGGCTCGCAAAGCATAGCAATTATCCTTGCAAGGGCTCTAGCTTCATCATCTGTCAGTTTGAAGCCATCAACAGGTATTGCATTATCTTGCCTGTGTGCACGAAGGAACCCCAGAATCTTGTGAACACAGTCGACCAATGCCTCCTTGCCTGCCACAGTAGCAGCCCTGCATCGATAATTGGAAAAAGGTAAGGTTGTATCTTGTCGACTTCTGCATTTCTCTTAAAGGTATACACCAAAACCAACAAGCTCCAGTTTTAACAGTGCACTTACCAGTTACCTTTGACCAGGGCACCATAACTTGATTTCAGTGACAGCTTCCTTTTGGGGCCGCCTCCCAAACCATCAGTAATGCAATCGCTGAAATGGTACCAGGGGCGTTCCTGTTGTGCTCCTCCACCTCCGCCCTCACGAAATGCACTCAGATAGCCATCTTTGGCATCAATAGCCAGATCGATGAAGGCATCATCAAGCTGAAGAGTGATAGGTAGCCAGCCAACTGTGTTTCGAGTCAAGGGAACTCCATAATACTGGATGATTGAACGGTTCAGATAAAATGCATCAACCTGAGCCATCAGTATGCCAAAAGATTGGCTAGAGGCATTTCTCACATCAAATATACGAGGTTGATCCATGTCTGTCAGTAAACAATAGCTGCATTAGTAATAAAAAATAATAAATCTATAACATATAAATATTGATGTACATATGCACCTTATAGATGAATAAAAAACTTAAAATATAGGTAACTGGTCCTTAATAGTGAAAGCAAAAGTATGGCTCAGGAAACTGTAGATTAAATATGGAGGGGAATAAATGTGTACACATAGGCAATAATGTCCTAGGGTTTGATTTATAGAAGTAATGTCAATCAGTGGAGATCCTTGCCTAATCAATTATTATCTACTTAATCCCAGGGCGTGCACAGGGGCATAACCAAAAGGCCTGTGCTTCCTCTCCCATGGCCCAAGGGCCAACCGGCTATAACCCCAAATGCCCATTCTAACACGCCCCCACAGTCTAAACGTGCAGCATTCAGGTGATGGAGACTCTTTGGTGATGATATATGCATACTGCAATGATTTCGGCACTTGCATAACACGAATGTCACCATGGGCAGTCTGCTCCTAGACAAAATGGAGATAGATCTCAATGAACTTAGTGCGTTGGTGCTAAACTAGATTGCTGGGCATGTACACGACGACGATGTTGTCACATTAGACCAACAAAGCGCGGCGAACAGGGGTACGAGGCTCAAGAAGCTCTAGCACCTAGGTGACCTTGACAATAGCATTGGCCACGGAGTGATATTCGGCGCCTATGCTGGACCTAGAAACAATGTTCTGCCATTTCTCAATGACCCAATACACCAGGTTATCTCCAAGAAACACAGCATAGCCCGAAGTGGACCTGAGCATGTCTAGACAGCCTGCACAATCAGTGTCAGAGTAAACCACAAGTTCAGCTTGCACAAACGAGCGGAGGACAAATCCCAAGTGAAGGGTGCCAGAAATGTAGCGAAGAATGTGCTTCAGAGCAGAACAGGCTCCCTCGAGTCATGCATGTGTAGGCAAACCTGCTAATGGGCATAGGCGATGTTTGAAGCCCAACGTTAGCTAGTCCAAGTAATACAATTGATTAAGAGTTTACTTGTGGCCTAGCTAGTGTAGCAAGGAGCATCACTGGCGCGAGTAAGCATTTGATGAGCTCCCACCTTCAATCTGTCTGATGTGCAATGTGATTGCCCCTCCCTAATGTTTGGTCACGTTCCGCCACTGCCTGTGGCCCTAAGGGCGAGCCGGCTATAACCCAAAAATGCGCATTCTAATAGTTATGGGCACGAACTACTTTCAAATGTACTGCTGTAAAGATGGCCCAAAGGGCCAGTCAGCTATAACCCCAAATCCACATTCTAACAGTTACGTGCACGAACTACCTTCAAAAGGTACCACAATAAAGATGAAGATGTTATAGCACAATTTGAAATTGATGGTTTTCAAAACTTATACAAGTTCCAATGCTCCGAGAATTCCCTATTCAGCACCAACATCTAGAGAAATAAGTTACTAGCTTTTCCATTTACCCTCTATATACTACTTTGCTTATTTACAACAAGATACTAAGTACAACATTAGCTGTTTCCCATTTTTCTTGCTAATTTCTCAAGAATTTCTCGCCTAGTTGTGACATACCACCAGCTATACCAACATTTTGAGCAGTAGAAGTAATTTTTTTTGTATTGCCCAAGGAATGCTACATATGCATGGTGTTTATGTATGTCATAACTAGGATAGAAATCGGCAAGAAACAGTGCAAGGGAGAGGGAATAAAGCTACAAGCTAGTCATTTTTAGTGTGGTTTGGTTTTTCTTTTTCTGAACACGCAAGATGGTCTGGTTTTTTCGTATATACTTAATTAACAATTTCTAAATAGGTGCTTCACTAATGACTTCTAAATAGGTTGTCCCTAATTACATACTCCCCATTCTCTAATCAACCTCACTTCAAAAAAGAAATTAAAAAGTGTATATATAGCAATGATTCATCCAGTGCATCTCAGGATATAAGCATATTGTGGTTATGCCGACATTAAGTTAGTAAATCTTTATTTCAATATTCTTTTACCAAAACAAAATTGTTTGCCATATTGTACAGATCATATACACACCATTGTCTAAAGCTATGAACTTTGTTTTTCAAAAGGTCAGATCCAACATTGTCACGGCATTTGCACGGCTACGTTCTCCTAACAAATCTACAAGCCCAAAATCGGCACCATGCAAATAACTTTTCACTATACCATTTTGTGATTACAGGAAATAGAATCTTCGACACCACGTACTCTCTTGATCCTACAAGATAACGATCATATACGGTGGGGATTGTATATTTTTCAACTTCATATCATCACATTCTAAATTAAGTATTAGGATCATAATAACCATAATACCAACAGCATAAACTGATGCGATGACATCAACTAACCGAACTTGATGTTTAAAAGCATACCATATTGATAGAAGATAACATGCTCAAAAATTGAGCTGTAAGGATTAAAATAAATTACTAAGTAAGGGTGATTTTTGGAAAACAAATTGTCAATTTTTGAATAGGACGTAATACATACTTGATATCTTTCAACTGCCAATTGAGTTGATAATTAAAAATTTAGGACGACATACCTTGCACGAAGATATGTAAATAAATTAAATTCTTCTACTTCTATATAAGACTATTTTATCATAGTAGGAAAAAGGTACCTGTTGCAAAAAGTAGTTAAGTTGTAATTAAAGTTTACATCAATGAAACAATATATTATAAAAAATGTATCATAAGAAATTACAATTATCCATGCACATTAACTACAAAAATTATTTACAACAATGAAATCTAATACAAAAGACAATGGCAAGAATATATTCTAACAAGAAATTACAATTATTCATACACATCCCAACAAGAAGACTCTTCTTGAATTGGCCTTTTGATCGGTTCATCCAATTATTCATTCCTGTTGTGTATGGATCCCCATGACCCCACTTGGATCATAGGATAATTCTTCTTGTTTTCATTTGGAACATGTTGATCCCTCTCAAAAATCCTGCAAGTTTCGAACTACCTTTCGAGTTCCTAAAAATTCTGACAACTCCATCGTATTCTTTTGAATGGATAACTCTGAAATTATTGAATGATATCTCTTCATAAGGGGGCAAATGCGCCTTTCTAAATGCTTGATAAGTATTTATAACAAATAGCCCATAAAATATACAACCAAGGATCAGAAGTGGATGCGCTCAATTTTGTACATTACACACACAAAAATTTGGTGCATTATACACATAAGAGTGACCAGTTCTCATGACCTTTTGTTAACACCAAAAATTGGCACCAGGAAGAGACTGACGTGTGGGCCGGATTTGATAATACCATTCGGCAAGGAAGGTTTTCTTCAAAGCATTCGGCAAAAAACGTTCTGCGGTCGGGAACACATCGTCGTTCGACAAAGGGACTGTTCCACGGATGGAAACGGAAGCATTCGGGAACGTGTGATGACGTGGATTAAATATAAGGAAAAGGCTGATTTGATGATGGGTACAAGATGAATATAGCGCTTCGATGTTTATCTTTGGAAATAAATATTATAATCGTAATCGATTAGGAGTCGTGTCAAAACCTGGATATAAATACAGACCCATGGTGATTGTAGCAGGGAGAGAACAATTACACAACAAACCGGCCCTGCGCCAACTTTCGAGTCCTTTTAGTCGTGTCGTCGAATTCTTTCAAGAGGAATCATCGATCCGTCGACCTCCGTAAGTATCAGCAACCTTGTATCATGCTTAGTATCATGCGGTGGATTTAAGCTTGGTTCAAGTAGGCTTTCTTGTTAAATCATGAGTCATGCGGTAGGCTAAGATTTAGCTTGAGGCGAGTTACCGGCTCTATTAGATTTGGCAATGTCTAATAGATTCTTTAAGTTATCCCATGTTGCCTTGAGTTTTACTTTTATGTTTAATTCAATCAACACTCCTTTGCCCAATTTAGATTGATTAGATTCGACTCTAGCTTATGATATGACAAGCGTTTCACGGTTTCTCCATAGCCGAATTCGAGTCAATCTAGATTGTCACGTGTTGCAGGTTCAAACTTGTTGGTCTTGTATAGATTTTGAAAGAACCAGGTATCATGCGGTAGATGCAGGTTTTTGGGTCGTCTTAGAGCTAATCATCCGGTGGATTAGAATTCGATTCGATCTGATAGATGTATCATCATTGACAAAGGTTGTTCCTTCTTCATGGAACAAGATTCGGCTGTATAGCCGTATTCGGCGGTCTTTTCACGAGTGAAACGTGCTCATGGTTTTGTTTTAAACAATGAATGCTTCTAGCCTTCCCCGTTTAGAGTATATCATGCGGTAGATTGATCTAATCTTGGTTGGTGGTGTGATTTCAAACAAGTTGTATCATGCGGTGGATTAACTTGTTTGTTTTTATGCTTGACGGGTTTGAAAGTATCTAGACATGCGGTAGACTATTGCTTTTTAACCTATGCATTCTTGTTTATTTATAAAATTATGATTATG
>OAMR01000362.1:841644-853216 GCA_900205405.1 Echinochloa crus-galli
ACGTCACGTGTTCGGCAGTGTATTTCTTATATGCTTTACCGATTACCGAATGATGCTTTGATTGTTGACAGATAGCTTGTTCATAGCTATATGTCATTCAAAATTGGCTTTGTAGCCGTAGATATGGAACTGTCTGGTATTCCGGCACGTTCCAGTTTTTTGTATCTAAATATTTTCTTCTTTTGTCAAAGTTTTCAGGGAAAAATTGACTGGCACGCCTTTGGATTCAAACGCCCAGGCTACGTGTGAAGCTAGCTAGTTCGGCTTGCTGTGTGTTTGGCGTAAGGTGCTGATTTTACGTCAATACACTTTTTGGCACGCCCGGTGGGACACACAAGCTTTGAAGATGCCTGAATTAAGAGACATTTTGGACATCACTCTTGAAGAATTGTCTGAGGAACATCAACAAATGGTGAAGACTGCTGCAGATCAGTTCATTAAGAAGTGTTTGCTGTCTTTTGCTAAGAATAGGAGTGGTGCGCCGTTTCTCAAGTCAGATCTGCCAAGAGTTCTACTGCCTGGACAATCTGATCTTACTGAAGATGAAGAAAGGGAGAAGTTCTCTGGCCTGTTATACAAAGCTCTGGGGGAAACGATGACCAATCACAATGCTGCATTTTTGAATAGTTTTTGGCTCATAATGGTTAGCATCTTTGGTCAGCATGTGGATAAGCCTTTCGAACAAGCACATGGGCAGCTTGGTGGCCCGACATACTTCAATGTTCAAACTTCAGCTCAAAAACCTCACGGTAAAGGAACTGTTGAAGAAACTAGAACTTCTAGTTCCAAGGGTGCAAATGGCCAACCGATTCAACAAGATCCTCAGCATGCAATGCTGAAATCTCGCACATATGGTGATATGATATTCGGCACTACGGGAAATCCACCTGCTTCTGCCTACAAGATATCTCCTCTAAACAACAGACAGCAAAGGGATATGTATGGGAATGGATATTCAGAGTTTATGGATTATAATGCTATTGATGCTCTCCCAAATCCCGGGTATGTTGGTGCGACAGGGATGCCCGTTAGGAGGCCAGGAAATCAAGATGCCAATGTTGACCTCATGGTGCAAAAAATGACTGATGTACTGCAGAATCAGTTCGGTCTAAAGCCCAAAAATCAGGGGTACATGTACTCGTCTCCCTTCCCAGATTGGTATCAAAGGGTGTCATTGCCTAACAGAGTTAAAGTTCCTACAGAATTCACTAAATTTTTTTTTCAGGACAAGATGACACAAGTATTGTGGAACATATAGCTCGATATCTGATGCAGCTTGGAGAGGCTTCGGCAGATGAGGCTTTCAGAATTAGATACTTTCCTTTGTCACTGACGGGTCCAGCTTTTACATGGTTTGCTTCTTTGCCTGCTCAGTCGGTTTGCACTTGGAAGGATCTAGAACAGAAGTTCCATGCTCACTACTATATTGGCAGTACTGAAAAGAAATTGGTTGATCTGACCAGCTTAAGACAAAGAAATAATGAAACACCTACATAATTCCTCAGGAGATTTAGGGAAACAAAGAGTATGTGCTTTTCTCTGAACATACTTGATGATCAACTGGCTGGACATTTTGAAAACTTTACTGGGGGAAGAATGAGAAAAGCTGTTCAGTATGGAGTTTGAAGATCTGGGCCAGTTGTCACACAGATTGGCGTTGATGAGTAACCAAGCGTATGGTTTCAAGAAGGATGCCAGATTTGCTAAGCACAATGATGTAGCTGACATTTACAATCAATTCCTCGAAAGAGCAGATCAAGGGGATGAATATGAAGATAACGAGGAAGTGGCTGCAGCAGAGATAGTGTGGGGCAAAGAGCCAGTTATGGTAAGCCATAAGTGGATTAAGCAGACTAAAGGCACCTATGATTTCGTCGTGACTAAAGCAGATAAACTGTTTGATTTCCTTGTAAAAGAAGGCCGGATCAAGATGCCAGAAGGGCATTCTATGCTTCGGCCTGATGGAGTAAGAGATAAGAGGTATTGTGGATTCCATGATAGAAACTCTCATTCCATCAATGAATGCAGAGTCTTTAGAGTGAGGATTCAGAAAGCTATCCAAGAGGGGCATCTGAAATTTGACAATAAGATGAAACTGGACAGTAGTTCCCTCAGAACATGATTGGGTTTTCAGTTAATATGGTAAACGCTGTCGAACCTGAAGAGAAAGGAAAGATGAAAGTCTTGACTTCAAAGAAAGCAAGACAGGATGGCTCGGTTGATCCCACTCGGCAAATCGCGATTGAACAGATTCACAAGAAAGATCCTCGTTTCCCGAATGATCAATTTGAAATTGGAAAGTCCTCTAAACCTAGAGTCACTTCGCGTATTCTTCTCAACAAATAGCAGCGACAGCAAGAAAAGGAACGCTACCAGAGGCGCAACAATGAAGAAGAGAAAAGGAGATACGAGGAGGAAAGATATAGGGAAGAACAGGAGGAATATGCTCTATAGAGGAGAACAAGAGGAATATGTACGAGAACAAGAGCGTGCACATTGGGGATGTGCCTTCTTCAGACATTGTTGGAACGAGGGTTTAAAGCTTCCCACATGGAATAATTGTCCTGAATGCAATGATAGATATGTTGAATACAGGCAAGATACTGCCAATCGCCGTTCCGTCCATGAAAGAATTGGAAGAATACATCCTAGTGATGGTCGGCGCCTAGAGACATATGAGAATGATGGTCAACCGAGGAAGAGGTATGCTGATCACAGGTGGATTGATCATGAAGAAGAAGAAGAAGATCATGGATATGTCTGGCAAAAGGGACAGTGGTGCCCACCTGGTTAAGGAAGAGCCAAAAGAGAAGAGTACAGCGCCTAAGAAATCAAGAATTGAAGCAGGCAGGGACTAGGATGAAATCAATATGCCCACCCCAAATTGCCGGCTTCATCTATTCTGACAATATTTCTTCCTACACATTTGATTAGCTGGGCCATGAATTCATTCGGCAAAAAACATACCATGCATGTAGGAGCCGAACGACCAGGTTCATCAGGTCGTCTTTTGGGCGCCATATTGATTTCCTAGTCCCTGCCTGCTTCAATTCTTGATTTCTTAGGCGCTGTACTCTTCTCTTTTGGCTCTTCCTTAAACCAGGTGGCACCACTGTCCCTTTTGCCAGACATATCCATGATCTTCTTCTTCTTCTTCATGATCAATCCACCTGTGATCAGCATACCTCTTCCTCGGTTGACCATCATTCTCATATGTCTCTAGGCGCCGACCATCACTAGGATGTCTTCCAATTCTTTCATGGACGGACGGCGATTGGCAGTATCTTGCCTGTATTCAACATATCTATCATTGCATTCAGGACAATTATTCCATGTGGGAAGCTTTAAACCCTCGTTCCAACAATGTCTGAAGAAGGCACATCCCCAATGTGCACGCTCTTGTTCTCGTACATATTCCTCTTGTTCTTCTCTATACCTTTCTTCTTCAAATCTTCTTTCTTCCTCTTCATTCTTGCGCCTCTGGTAGCGTTCCTTTTCTTGCTGTCGCTGCCATTTGTTGAGAAGAATACGCGAAGTGACTCTAGGTTTAGAGGACTTTCCAATTTCAAATTGACCATTCGGGAAACGAGGATCTTTCTTGTGAATCTGTTCAATCGTGATTTGCCGAGTGGGATCAACCGAGCCATCCTGTCTTGCTTTCTTTGAAGTCAAGACTTTCATCTTTCCTTTCTCTTCAGGTTCGACAGCGTTTACCATATTAACTGAGAACCCAATCATGTTCTGAGGGAACGGGTTACTGTCTAATTTCATCTTATTGTCAAATTTCAGATGCCCCTCTTGGATAGCTTTCTGAATCCTCACTCTAAAGACTCTGCATTCATTGATGGAATGAGAGTTTCTATCATGGAATCCACAATACCTCTTATCTCTTACTCCATCAGGCCGAAGCATAGAATGCCCTTCTGGCAGCTTGATCCGGCCTTCTTTTACAAGGAAATCAAACAGTTTATCTGCTTTAGTCACGTCGAAATCATAGGTGCCTTTAGTCTGCTTAATCCACTTCTGACTTACCATAACTGGCTCTTTGCCCCACACTATCTCTGCTGCAGCCACTTCCTCGTTATCCTCATACTCATCCCCTTGATCTGCTCTCTCGAGGAACTGATTGTAAATGTCAGCTACATCATTGTGTTTAGCAAATCTGGCATCCTTCTTGAAACCATACGCTTGGTTACTCATCAACGCCAATCTGTGTGACAACTGGCCCAGATCTTCAAACTCCATAGAACAGCTTTTCTCGAATTGCAGGCAACATCCCAGCTACAGCCATACCAGCCAGCTGATCATCAGGTATGTTCAGAGAAAAGCACATACTCTTTGTTTCCCTAAATCTCCTGAGGAATTCTGTAGGTGTTTCATTATTTCTTTGTCTTAAGCTGGTCAGATCAACCAATTTCTTTTCAGTACTGCCAATATAGTAGTGAGCATGGAACTTCTGTTCTAGATCTTTCCAAGTGCAAACCGACTGAGCAGGCAAAGAAGCAAACCACGTAAAAGCTGGACCTGTCAATGATAGAGGAAAGTATCTGATTCTGAAAGCCTCATCTGCTGAAGCCTCTCCGAGCTGCATCAAGTACCGAGCTATATGTTCTACAGTGCTAGTGTCATCTTGTCCTGAGAATTTAGTGAATCTGTAGGAACTTTAACTCTGTTAGGCAATGACACCCTTTGATACCACTCTGGGAAGGGAGACGAGTACATGTACCCCTGATTTTTGGGCTTTAGACCGAACTGATTCTGCAGTACATCAGTCATTTTTTGCACCATGAGGTCAACATTGGCATCTTGATTTCCTGGCCTCCCAACGGGCATCCCTGTCGCACCAACATACCGGATTTGGGAGAGCATCAATAGCATTATAATCCATAAACTCTGAATATCCATTCCCATACATATCCCTTTGCAGTGTTGTTAGGAGATATCTTGTAGGCAGAAGCAGGTGGATTTCCCGTAGTGCCGAATGCATATCACCATATGTGCGAGATTTCAGCATTGCATGCTGAGGATCTGTTGAATCGGTTGGCCATTCGCACCCTTGGAACCAGAAGTTCCAGTTTCTTCAACAGTTCCTTTACCATGAGGTTTCTGAACTGATGTTTGAACATTGAAGTATGTCGGGCCACCAAGTTGCCCATGTACTTGCTCGAAAGGCTTATCCACATGCTGTCCAAAGATGTTGACCATTATGACCGAAAGCTGTTCAAGAACGCAGCATTGTGATTGGTCATTGTTTCCCCCAGAGCCTTGTATAACAGGCCAGAGAACTTCTCCCTTTCTTCATCTTCAGTAAGATCAGATTGTCCAGGCAGTAGAACTCTTGGCAGATCTGACTTGAGAAACGGCGCACCACTCCTATTCTTAGCAAAAGACAGCAAACACTTCTTAATGAACTGATCTGCAGCAGTCTTCACCATTTGTTGATGTTCCTCAGACAATTCTTCAAAGTGATGTCCAAAATGTCCCAATTCAGGCATCTTCAAAGCTTGTGTGTCCCACCGGGCGTGCCAAAAAGTGTGTTGACGTAAAATCAGCACCTTACGTCACGGCAAGATACTGCCAATCGCCGTTCCGTCCATGAAAGAATTGGAAGAATACATCCTAGTGATGGTCGGCGCCTAGAGACATATGAGAATGATGGTCAACCGAGGAAGAGGTATGCTGATCACAGATGCATTGATCATGAAGAAGAAGAAGAAGGTCATGGATATGTCTGGCAAAAGGGACAGTGGTGCCCACCTAGTTTAAGGAAGAGCCAAAAGAGAAGAGTACAGCGCCTAAGAAATCAAGAATTGAAGCAGGCAGGGACTAGGATGAAATCAATATGGCGCCCAAAAGACAGACCTGATGAACCTGGTCGTTCGACTCCTAGATGCATGGTATGTTTTTTGCAGAATGAATTCATGGCCCCAGCTAATCAAATTGTGCAGGAAGTGCACGAAGATATGTAAATAAATTAAATTCTTCTACTTCTATATAAGACTATTTTATCATAGTAGGAAAAAGGTACCTGTTGCAAAAAGTAGTTAAGTTGTAATTAAAGTTTACATCAATGAAACAATATATTATAAAAAATGTATCATAAGGGTACACCCATGGATGGATATCCAATGCCTATTGCTGATTCATTGGTTGATGCTGCTGCTGGATACAAGGTGCTCAGTTTCATGGATGGTAATGCAGGGTACAATCAGATTTTTATGGCATTGGAAGATATAGTAAAGACAGCTTTCAGGTGTCCTGGACACATAGGGTTGTTTGAATGGGTTGTCATGACCTTTGGATTGAAAAATGCTGTTGCAACTTATCAAAGGGCTATGAATTATATTTTTCATGAGTTAATTGGCAAGATTGTGGAAATATATATTGATGACGTTGTGATTAAGTCATTGGATCATGAATCACATCTAGCTAACATAAGGAAAACTCTGGAGTGCACTAGGAAATATGGGCTTAAGATGAACCCGAACAAGTGTGCTTTTGGAGTTTCGGCTGGAGAGTTTCTGGGATTTTTGATACATGAAGGAGGAATAGGAGTTGGTAAGAAAAGCATGAAGGCAATTGATGAAATTGATCGTTGATTAGTGTGCTCCAACTAATCTTAAAGAATTGCAATCATTACTTGGCAAGATCAATTTTGTAAGAAGATTCATATCAAATTTGTCAGAAAAGGTGTTGCCTTTTTCTTCACTACTGAAAATCAAAAAGGATCAAAAGTTTGTATAAATATGCAACATTCGGCAAGTGGTCTCCAAATTGGGAAGGACCGTGCCTCCACAATTGAACAAGCCTTTCAAGTTGTACGTGGCGGCCGATGCCCAAACTATTGGATCGGCCCTCATACAAGAGTTTGAAGGGAAGGAAAGAGTGGTTGCATACCTTAGCCGAAAATTGCTTGATCCCGAAACAAGATATTCAGTTACAGAAAAGCTTTGCTTATGTGTTTATTACTCCTGTACAAAGTTTCGACATTATTTATTGAATGCCGAGTGCGTTGTATATTCAAAATTTGATGTGATTAAGCACATGTTGTCTATGCCAATTTTAAATGGAAGGATTGGCAAATGGATTTTAGCCTTGTCTGAATTTGAACTGAGGTTTGAGTCGGCAAAAGCTATTAAGGGACAGATTATTGCTGACTTTATTACTGAACATCGTGATTCATCAATTGATTTGCTTGAGATTACCCCTTGGGTGTTATTCTTCGATGGATCTTCATGTGATAAAGGTGGTGGAGCAGGTATTTTATTAGTTTCACCCAAAGGAGAAGTATTTGAATTTGCCATTCCTATTCAACCTGCTGTCACCAATAATCAAGCTGAGTATGAGGCATTGCTCAAAGGGCTTCGATACTAAAAAGAAGCAAAGGCCATCGCAGTCGCGATTTTTGGAGATTCAGAGTTAGTCATAAAACAATTGAATGGCGAATATGAGTGCAGAAATGATATCCTAAGGAATTACTATGAAGAATGCAAGCAAATCTTGAAGGGCTTTCAGTCAGTAATTCTGCAACATATTCCTAGGGGGGGTAATGAAGAAGCAAACAGGTTGGCTCAAAGTGCATCGGGTTACATGGATAATCAAGAGGTGTTTGCCAGCGATGTGTATGCTTTTGGAGGTAATCCGGTAGAAAATGATTGGAGAAAAGAGATTGTTGATTATTTGGAGGATCCATCCCGAAAGGTTTCTAGGAAGCTCAGGTATAAAGCTATAAAGTTGTGGCATCAGAGAATATGATTGAATTCGTTAAAGAACATATCATTTATAGATTTGGAATTCCTCAGACGATTACCACAGATCAAGGGACTCAGTTTACATCTTCAGAATTCAGAGATTTTGCTGAAAATATGGGAATCAAATTGTTAAATTCTTCTCCTTATTATGCCCAAGTCAATGGTCAAGCAGAAGCTTCCAACAAAATCATGATTAAAATTATACAGAAGAAAATTGATCAAAAGCCAAGGAAGTGGCATTCGGTACTCAATGAGGCCTTATGGGCTTACCGAATGGCTCCTCATGGAGCTACGCGAACGTCTCCTTATGAGTTAGTATATGAACGTCATGCTGTCTTGCCATGGGAAATGCAGTTAGATTCAAGGAGGATAAAACTGCAGAAGGATTTAAGTTTTAAAGATTACAATGATTTGATGATTGACGAATTAGAAGATTTGCATATGACTCGTCTCAAGGCTTTGGAAAATATTGAGAAAAATAAGATGCGAATTGCTAAATATTACAACAAGAAGGTAAAGATCAAGCAGTTTATAGAAGGGGATTTGGTTTGGAAAGCAATATTGCCGATTGGGACAAAATACAGTGAATTCGGCAAGTGGTCCCCAAATTGGGAAGGTCCTTTCAGGGTGATCAGATGCGTGCCTGGAAATGCATACATTTTGAAAACTTTACTGGGGGATGAATTCACTGCTGCTATAAATGAGAGATATTTGAAGAAATATTATCCTAGTGTTGAAATTGATCGCTGATTAGTGTGCTAATTGTCAAAATAATGGAAATAGCCGGCGTTCGGGAAGAAGCCGCCTTCAGAGCAAAAATTCTAACAAAAGGGAAAATGGCCAATACTGGAGTGTATTGCCCTTAGTGCAAAAATTACATCATGAGCTTGACAAAATTATCACATTGGGACTGCAAAAGATAAGTTTCATTATCAAAATTCCATGATCCCTAGTACAAACTAATGAAATAGCCTGTTCAGTACAGATTGGGGATGGATGGAATCGGCGATAGCGGCGCCATGACCATCAAGACGATCTATGGAGGCATCGATGTCATTGATATCCTCTGGATTGCCGTTGGCGAAACCAAGCGGCATCCTGGAGTAGTCAGTACCGGTGTGTGTCGACATGGAGACTAAACCCGCAGCGGTGCCCAAACGGACGCCATGAAGGGCCACCTCGTCGAGCTTCGTCGGCGGCCGGTCGCCTTCCATTGTTGTTGGCCATTGGGGTTTTCTTGAGATTACTGTGCTTGAGGAGAAAAGCTTAGGACGACAGAAGCTTGGAAGGCAGAGGGTTTGATGAAAGGCTAGGGGCACACGAAGTTCTTATTTATGGAACTAACAAAGAAATCGTGGCCGGAGATCGTGGCGCGTATCCCAAGAAGTTCGGGAGGTGGAGAGAATTTGCGAAACCGAACGGTCTCCGCGTCGTTTGAGATTCATGCTGAGTCATATTCGGTTTGACCAAATGAGATTCGGCTGTATTGTGTTTGAATCGCCTTTCGGGACTGACACTGGTATGACCAGCCTTGCCGAATGAGTCATCCACATTGAAACAAAATAGAAATAAGAGACGGCGAGATTGCAGAGTTAATAAAGCGTTCGGTTACCGATTGTTTGTTACAATTACACACCCAAGTACTTTGAGATTACATTTCTGGCATTCGATATCATATTACTAATGTCCTCCAGCAGCTTCTTATCAGCTTCTTGGGTTTTGACCAGAGCAGAAAGCTTTGTTTTGAGCTGCTTTTCCTCATTCAAGGCCGCTGAAGCTTCCTTTCGTATCTTCTTTGTCAATTCAGGAAGTTCGGCTATCTTCTTTTCATCAGCTTCAATTTCAGCTGACAGATTTCTCAGCTCAGCCTCTAGCTCAGCTTTTCTGGTTTTCTTCAGCTCAAGTGCAGGTTGCAATCTAGCCAGCAGTTCTTTAGTGCTCTGGGCTTGAGAATGCAAATCTTTCACAGATTGTTTGGCTGAGGCTCTCCTTTGTTCCAAAGCTGGATAAGAAGATTGGTTTTTCAGAGCCTGTTTCACTGCAGCAAAATAATTGTTCAATTGGGAGACTGGTTCCAAAGAAGCTTTGATATTGGCAGGAAGATCTTGATCGATAGATTCAAGCACATCCCTTAAAAGATCAGCATCCTTGACTTGATCTTGAATGCCTTTGTGCAGCAAAGAAAAGATATCTTTCAACTTTGCTTGGTTTTCCTTTGATAGAGCTTGACCAGAAGATGTTTCTTCTCCTTGCTCAGTGATTAAATCATCCAAAGCAAAGGAATAATTGGATGATGAAGCAGATTTCTCCTGAAAGAAAAATTCTTGATGAATTAATAATAATTTATTGGGAAGAAAAAGAAAAGAATGGATGGCTATGCTTACCTCGTTTCTGATTTCCTGAATAGGAGAAGGAGGCTTCTCAGGCTCGATGGAAGGGTTTTGTGTGTCATGCTGAGGAGAAATTGGAGAGTTTCTTGGTGAAGGTAAAGCTTCTGGTTGAGGAAGAGTTGGTGAAGCTGAAGATGAGTCATGATGAAGAGAGGGGCTCTCCAAGATTTGATCCATTGAGGTTTGCTCTGTGACTAAAAAAGGATGAGTGCCGATGAAAAAGAATGGATAAGATGGTAAAATTTATACCAGTTAATGAAGCATCGGCAGAGTCTGTGATGGTTGTCAATTGCTGTGTCCTGGCCTGAAATAGTAAAAAGATAGAAATGAGCAGGATGAAAATAGCATTATACTCGAGGGGGAAAGATTATGACCTGGATAGTTTTTCTGCTGCTTGTTCTCTTCTTTTTTGCAGTTGAGGAAGCAAGTAGAGAAGGGGTCTTTCTTTTGACAGAGGATGACCTAGTGAGAATTGGGTCTAGAATGGCCTGCCTAGACATCAGCTGAGCCAAGGTGGGAGATTGATGCCCCAACGCAGATATTGGACCTGCAATTGTATTCAAAAGTGCTCTGAACCAGCCTCCCTCCACAAAATTCTGCTGGCAGAATGCAAGGCTGGATGAAAGCATTAAAAATTGCTGTGGATTGTACATCTACACATCCAGTGTCAAAGCTGAACTCACAAGGAAGGGTAAGATTATCATTGTCCAGATAAAGAAACCAAAGAGGGTAAGCAAAACCTCTGGAGAAGAGCTCGAACAGTTCACCAATGTTCTTGTTGACAGACACAGTAGAGGCAGCTTCTCCATAGGTTTGACAGCCTTTGGTGTGTTGAGTTTCTCCTTCCTTGTAGTTAATTGAAGGGAAGTGCCGATTGTTGAGATCAATGGTGACAATCTGGTGCATATACAACTGTAACCACATCTGAACAAACCACCAGGGACCATTAACACAGGGGATTTTCTTGCTGGTATGCATCAGATGAGTGGTTTGATGGAGCATATGGTAGACACTTCCCAGAAAATACTTCCCGAGGGGGAAAAAGTGTGCCAGCAGCCAGATCTTCAGCCATCACGATATGGTTCAAGGTTGGCTCATTAGCTTTACCACAGAAGATAAACCTACATAGACACATGTTCAGAAAGGCTCTATATTCAACATCTGTCAGAGGGCCGTCAGACATATAATTCTGGATATATTTCTTATATCCAACTCCTGTCTTCACTCCTGTCTTCACTCCTGTTTGCATCGGCCGGTGAAAACAGGAGTTGGATATAAGAAATATATCCAGAATTACATGTCTGACGGCCCTTTGACAGATGTTGAATATAGAGCCTTTCTGAACATGTGGCTATGCAGATTTATCTTCTGTGGTAAAGCCAATGAGCCAACCCTGAATCACATTGTGATGGCTGAAGATTTAGCTGCTGG